>WAAG01004074.1:12693-23293 GCA_013390105.1 Tichodroma muraria
TGCGGTACGTTATGGGTAAGACAAAGTCAAAAAAACCCCAGCAAACCTTCTTCAAGTTTTCCAAAGTCCTGCATAATACCGAAAGCCTTTTGTATGGCCATGGAAGGAGCGAGTTAGGTTTTCTCTCCATTCAGTCACATTTCTGATAATTAAACTTCTCAACCTGATTACCTATTTTTTTATTTTTTTTTTTACTGTTTTCAGTGTGGTTTCTTACAGACCATTCTAAATCTTTAAGGACATTTTGTTCTTGAGTCGTTTGCCCTGGCTTATTTACATGGTCCCACTGAAATCATACATGTCTGTGAGTAAGGATTGCAGGGCTAGTTCCTTCATGATTTATGTCTAATGAGTTGGATAGAGTCTCTTAATTCATGTACTTTATCCCTGGCCTGTTGCAGGACTTCCTTCTGCATTACATACATATGGTTTTCATCTTGTCTACTCTTGAACACATATAGTGATGCTGTCTCAGTCACATCTCTTGGCAAATATTTTACCTTAGGAATAGAAATTATTTCCAAATGTCTAACCTAAATATTTCCCTCTAAACCTCAGATAATTAATCTTTATATGCATTTTTAAACTGCCAATAGAATTTCTATCCTTTTTCATTTGAAAAATTAACCTTTACATATTTACTGACAGTTTTCTTGGCATTAATATGCATATTATATTTCCTTAATTTGCACGTGCTTATCATTACAATACTTCTGCATATTGAATCAAATTACAGTTGCAGTCCATTTACAGTTCCGTTGTTAAATTAGTGAAGAAGACCTTTAGATGTCAAAGAAGATTAGGCCCATCATTTTAACTGTGCATGTCTAAAGACCCAACTGCCATAATGCAATGAAGAATTCAACTTCTTTACTGTAGAAGTTACTGGCAGCCTACTTTTTCCATTCAGTAGCCCTGTTCCCTTAAATCCTGTATGCATGGTGAAGTTTGAAATAAAGTATCCAGATGGTGAGTCAGGGTGCAAAGTTCTTGATATGCTTTTCATCACGCCAGGGCACAAAATAAACGTAAGTATAGTCCACCCCAGTCTTCTGGCAGATGAGAGCTCAAGATGCCTGGGGGTTCTCCACTGTGTGCCTCCTATCCCAGTCTGACATGGCTTTTAGCTTGCTTTATGCTGGGAATTCACAAGTGAGGTAAGAACAGATGAGAAAAGGGGTATAATGGTGGAATGCGTTCACTGGTTCGTTTCTGCCTCCTACCACTTTTTTTCTGTTTAGCCAATTGAGTATGTCCCTTCTGCCTAGTACCATTACCCAGCACCAGGAGTGTCTGAAGATCATGGGCAAATGAATTCTGGAATAGTGATCCTCTCAGAAAATTAGAGTAATATGGAGGGAACTGATGTGGTTCACATGGATGTCTGTCTGCATCACAGCCTGGAAAGGAAGCTGTGGTTTCACAGCATACTCAGCCTTTTTCTGCAGTGGCGGCACAACATGGCAACTGACAGTGAGCTGAGAGAAAGCAGGAGTAAATAGAGCTTACTTTCTGCTGATTTTGGCATAATAGAGTTACCTGGCTCTCTTTTGCCTCACAGGTGAGTTTAGCCACTTACATATTTCCTAGTGCACCGCTGTCAATAATGCGGGACTGAACTACTTGGCTATCACTGAGATGTAGGGTGTTGACCATTTTCCCATCAGTTTCATTGACAGATGTCTAGGAAAGCCTGTTCAGTCTCAGAAACTGGTGTTCATCTAGGGTCAAATCCAAGTGGATGTTACTGATAAGAAGTACAAAAGGCATCTCTTACGTTCAGAGTGAATGTCAGAAGACTTGTTCAAGAATTGAATGGAAACGACCCTTCCTGGAAAGCACTTCTTGAAAAATCTGAAAAACTTCCCCAAAAATGCTATTGTTGATCATTTTTGTGGAAAAGAATGACTGTGTTAAACTTGCTTTTGTACTAGATCTCTGTTCCAATGTTTTATGTATAACAATTTTAAAACATCCATCTTGATGGTGTTTAAGAAAAGAATATTTACATTATTTAAATTTAGTATTAGCAGAAAGCCTTCTAGGAGTTTAAACAAACAAAAAACAACTTAGTAAAGTCTCAGATAGAAAAGCAGCCTGCCCAGAGGCCTCAGAATTAGACATTCCTTTATTATTAAATGTAGCACCTCTTGAACTTGGCTAAAAACAGAGACAGGGCATTTTTCACAAGAATCTTGATCCAAAGTACACAGTACTTTGTTTTGTACATGAATGGAGATGATAGTAACCTTAAACCTCTCAACATTTTTGTTCTCTTTCTATACCTGAGAAGGTAAATAGTCTGTCACAGGTCTGTCAAAATGTGCATCCTAGAGGCAGCAAAAGATGGAAGCGCCAGGATAGCCCCTTGCTTGCTTTTCGTGCTCAGAATCCTGTCTTCAGCTCAGGTGTCTCCATGTGTGAATGCATCTGCAGGTGCCCTGGGATGGGGCTTGAGGTCTATTTAAATGAAACTGAGAGTGAACTGGTTTTGCACATCTATCTATCTGTCAGTGAAATCTGTTAATCTGTATTGAGAAAGAATCTTAAATTGAGCTTTCTTCTTCTGAGAATAAAGAACTATTGTTCTTATTCTTTATTCTGCAGAATGAAGAAGCTTCTATGTGTTTTCTTTTATGTCATGCTGCCATGTCTTTCAGCTAGAGCTACTTAGAAAATAGTAAGTATTTTCTTTGAAAATTTTGAAATAATTTAAGAACATTTTTTCTTTTGATGGAAAGCTTCAGTGGTTAATAACAAAGAAAAGCAAAATGTAGATTTTTTCTGTACATAAGAGAAATGAAACACCACAAAACAAATACATTTTCATTCACATTTTGTGTTTCTAAGAAAATACAATTTGTTCTGATCATATTTAAAATGATGGAGGTCAGACACGCTCCTTTTCAGACTTCTGACCAATTGTCAGGGTGACATGGAGCTAGAGTTTGGTCCTTTTTGTTACCACTTCTAAGATAAGCTGTTGCCAATTGAAATATGTCTTGCAGTAGGTTAGAAAAGCACTGAATATTTTAAGATATATAGCTGTGATATTTAACTTTTCCAAAAGCTAAACAAATAATAGCATATCAGAGAAGCTTATTGTTATTAAATCTGACAGCATACCAATTTTCTTTATTTCTTGTTTTGTAAAAGCCTCATGCCAAACATGAAAGGAAGTGCAGACAACCTTTAGAAGAAAAAAACTGACTACTAACAGTGGTAAAGCTTCAAAACACTTTGTGTTTGCACCACATAGACACCCAAGAATATAAACTCCTATGTGAAACACAGACTTGAATTTTCATAAGAAAGATATTTCTGGCAATGAGGTTTCTTGGGAATGTGATGCTTGGATTAGGATGTGATGCCTGGATGTCTAGTGATGCCTGGATTAAGCCAGACCTTCTAATACTGAGTTCTTCAGAAGTGTGACTCAGATGTTTTGAGGTTTGGATATATGAGAGTAAATTTACTATAAAACATTGCATAGTTTTACTTTGAGTTGCAGTGGATTGTTGGACAAGCAGCTTGATATATTAACCCTCAGTTTATTTGTAAAAGAATGATATACAGAACTGTGATTCCCATCAAGATATTTTCTCTAAGAGGCTAGACTGGGAATTTTCTGTGTAAACTTTCTAATTATTATCTAATGCATGTGAGAAAGTACCTGCATGTGTGGTTCACCAATTACAATATACATACAAAAATTTCTAACGGGTGGCTGTTGAGATATAAAAATATCAAATCATATTCTTAGAGAGTCTAGAGTCCAAATGATCTCAGAGCCTAAATAAATATATAAAGTTTGCCCCATCTCTCTGTCAGTTCCAATGAGCTCATATGTTTTCATGACACAGTATGTACTGAAAAAAGTGGGAGCAAAAAGACGAGGCTCTTTCAGTTCTGCAGTAAAGCATGCAGGCAGAAGGGCTGTTGGGTTGTTTTATTTAGCTTTCTGCCAGATTTGGGGGTAGTGGACATGGTGGGGCGTCCTACAGAGAGTTTCTAAACCTGAAAACGCTGCAGGTCTGACTGTATGAAAGAGAAGGGGAGCAAAGGACTCCTGTGTGCCCTGCACGCTGCTGTGGGATTTGAGACGGCCACCGCACGCGCGGGTGGTGTGAGCGGTGCGAGGCTGAGTGACCCGTGAGGACAAGACCTGTGTGTCGGGGGGTAGCAGCCTACGTCTGCTAATCCGCTCTGGGACTTGCACGAACAGCTGTGGAATGCAGCTGCACAGACGGACTGGACATGTTGGATTTCATCCCTTGGCTTCACAGTGCTTTTATCAGAGGAAGAAACTGCTTGAGTCAAAGGTTTTCTTCTTTCTCGCTTGCTGCCATTCTTGAAGTAAGAGCTTTTGATCTTCAGCTAATCTTCAACTAGTCAAACACAAAGAAAAGCAGGGGGCTACTGGAGAGTAAAAGAGTATGTTTGAGGTGAAAAGGCTAATTTTTTAACTGATCATTGCTAAAAGAAGGTTGTACTGGACATCTTTCTGAGATGCCTAATAATCGCTGTAGCTTTGTTTGTGTGAAATAACAATCTGAATATCACTAATATGAATCCACAGTAAACATATATAAATGAAAAATAAGATGCCAAGCCTGACAAATTGCCACGTTTTATTGCTTCAAAATGTAGCGATATTGCCATGCAACTCTCTTCAAATTGTGTATCCCAGTATTTCATTTGCCATCTCTTCATGTAACTGCACTTGTGTAAAGAAGCTGTTGCAGAAGGGAGTGCTTAAAACAGTGAACTTCACCTCTTTGCTCTGTATTTGTGTTCACATCTCTACCCACCCTTTGTCACTTCAGCTGTACAGTTGGCAGCCAGCTGAGGATCTAGTCACACCACAGCTGTCCTGACGTTATGGTCAGCAGCCCTAACTCAAGGAATTCCTAGGAAGGTAGTGAGTGGCCAGGATGTGTATGTTTTGCTTAAACATACACATCCTGGCCACAGTTGTTTTACCATTGAGAAATATGAATAGTATTATCTTAGCTGATATGTAATTTAAAAAAAAACCTGCAACAAATAGACCAAACACAAACAGTGAGGTACTGACACTGCTGCTGGTATTTAATATCCAGAGCAATGCTCTGCTGAGGTTCTTTTGTGCTCTTTTGCAAGTTAGGAGAGTTTTCCTGTTACTGGCAATAAAAATGAGCTGGGAAAAATTAAAGATCATTATGGCAAAAGAAGAATGAAAACACAGGTTTGTATTGTTTGAGTGTTTTACAATGATCATTATCATTAGCACAGTCCTTAGGCTACCAGGTAAAAACATATCTTTATGGACTCCACAATTAGCCCACATCTCCTATCTCACAATCTGTCTGCTGGCACTGTCAGGGAAGGACCACTCCAACTTACCACATTTTTTTCATATTTTCTTTGTGACAATGAGGGTTGTAAAGTGCTACTAGAGACATCCAGTTCACGCACAGATATCCACACAAAATGGGAAAATAATTAATACAATGTATGGCTGTGTTTTCTGTTCCCTTTGTATTTAGATCACAAATTCTTGCTGTTGATAGTATTAATAATAATTTCAGAGTACTTGCAGAGACGAGGAGGGGTCATTGTCATCTGAGTGATTAGGTTTGTCTCCTAAGACATTTGTTGAGCAGAGTGTCAAGAAAAAGCTACTCCATTTAAATGACTGAGGACTGCAATTCTGCCTGCAAGGAAAATGAGCAAAACCATGTTTCTAAGTTCAAGTTGTAGTTAAAAATTGTTACGTACGCAATTCCTCGAATTAAAACATCAGTGTCAAAGTAGGAAGGGAACAGCCAATTATTTTTCAACAAATGTCATGGACAGATCTTTGTAATATGGTAGTTGTTTCTTTTCTTTTTCATCATCAGAATGCTTATTCAGCTTCACCATTGTTTTAATACCTAAGAACATAGTTGTGACCAGGACCTCCTGTTCCAATCAAGCACAAAAGGACAGCTTCATCCTTTTTACATGGAAATTATCTAAGAACAACTGAGAAACAGCAATAGAAACAGCTTTAAAAAGAGAATGCATGAGGGAACTGTAACCCACAGTATTGAAAGGGTTTCCTTGGTGAAGGAAAAGCCCACTTTTTGGGCTTCAAGAAATTTCATTTGACAGGAAAGAGGTTTTGTTTTACACTCTTATTACACATTTTGGGGATTAAATATTTTACTATTTGTTTACAGAGGGAAACAAACAAAATCTAAGATGAAATTCTGTCTCACTGGCAAAATTCCTGCTGTCTTTATTAATGCTAAGATTTTACTCCTAACTCTCAGGAAGCATGTGCTGTGTGAGTGCAGAGAACACCCCAGAGCTGCCTCATTAAGTGGTCTCAGGTGGTGAAACTCCCCATGTAGAAAACTGTCCTGTTCCTTGTGTGCAGTCCTCTTGACAATTTTCAAGTGAGATGTAGTTTGGAAGTGTTGTTTTGCACAGAGCAGTACAGAGAGCACAGTCAGACTGCTTTCTAGGAAAATAATCTTTGGCTCAAGAAAGAAAAATAAATTGGCCAAAGGATGTTAATTTCAAGTTGTCTGAGGAAGTGTGGTGACATGCTTTAACTCTGTTGTGGCTCAGTTAGACCCAGTTGAGAAGTGGGAAGGTTTCCATGCTGGACCAAATCAGTGATCTGGAGTTTGGGGGGAATCTTTGTACTGGATAGAAGGTGACTTCTTCCTCAACTACTTGCAACCTAACGAATGAAGATTAGCTGTCTCCAGGGAGTAAATGATCATAGTTTGGCACTGGGAGTTTGCCTGATCAGCATTTCAGGATGAGTCACCTTCTTAGATCTTAACCACTAAGATAACCACCTCTTAGTATGGAAATCTTTCTGCTTTTTCTCTTTTACAATTTTGTGTTCATGTCAGGCAGCTTTATTGTTTGATAGGAACACTGGATTACCCATATTTCAGAGTTTGTAATTTTGTTTGTCACTCTGTTTCTTTTAAATTCTTTGCTGATCAGCTTGAGCTTTTTAATTTCTCCTCCTACAGAAACTGTCCCTCTCACTTTCAAGTTACTTCAATTTCTCTTTTTAGGATGTATTTGCATTTCTTGATGTGCTATTTATCTGTGTACAACAATGAAGCCACATGGCTTCAAAATCCAAATGTCTTTGCTCTGCTCTCTCGCATGCCTGAAACAGGAGACTGAACTGAAATAAAAATTAGTACAAGTGTGGACTCAGGATCAGACTTTTTTTGAAAGGGTGAACTAATGGCAGAGTCTCTTACAATATTTTGGGTCATTATGAAATAATACTTTTTACCTTCAGCCTGTATTAGTTGTTTGCCTTTTTATAGAATCATAGAATGGTTTGGGTTGGAAGGGATCTTAAAGATCGTCCAGTTCCAACCCTTCTGCCATGGGCAGGGACACCTTTCACTAGACCAGGTTGCTCACAACTTCATCCAGCCTGGTCTCAAACACTTCCAGGGATAGGGCATCCACAACTTCTCTGCACAACCTGTTTCAGTGCCTCACGACCCTCACACTAAAGAATTTCTTCCTAATATCTAATCTCAACCTAACCTCCTTCAGCTTTAAGCCATTCCCTTTTGTCCTATCACTTGACCCCAGTGCAAAAAGTCTCTTTCCAGCTATTTTGTAGGCTCACTTCAGGTGCTGAAAGACTCTGTAAGGTCTTCCTTATACATTTTCTTCTTCTGGTGATCATCTAGAGTTAGTCCTTCTAGTCGCAGAAGGACTGAGACCACCTTTTCATCTGAAAAAATGAAGTAAATAAAGTAAGAAAGCTAAGGCAATCAGCTTCTCCCATGAAATACAAGTGATTTGCATAGTAGTAGGGGACTCTCTATAAAGGCTTTTCACCAGCCTGCTAATGAAAGAATGGAGGAAATTTAAAGATGGGGCATATGCTCCCCTCCCCCTTATTCCTTAGTAGTTATTTTCCTTTGTTTCTATTTTTTTATGTTTGCCAAAATTTTTATCTGTTCAGAGATGGATCAAGAGTGAATAGATAATGGAAAGCAGAGTGTACTATACATGACAAACTCACAACATTTTAACTGAGTTTGAAACAACACCCCCAAACTTTACCAATCCAGTGCTGCAGGTGATTCCCAATAACCAGAAATGATGCTGAAGGGAAGCAAAAGTGAACTAGAAACGCTCTTGGTGTCCAAGGCAGGGGCTGTGCCTTGTTTTGAGAGTATTAATAGTGAAAACCTAGTCCATTCTTCACATTTCTTTCAAACACCTAACATGCTGTCTTGTGAGGCAGTTCAGTGCACAGAAGTGTGCTGGGTGGAAATCAGGATGTTGGCGCCGTTTGTGCCGAGACTGTACACGTTTAGATTACTGTGGGAGTGCAGACAGGTCACCTGGGAGCAAGCATGCAAACCTCACGTTCAGCCTCCTGGCAGGAGCCCTCGTGCCAGAAGCATGATTAATCCCAGCAAAGGAGGGTGTTTATGGGGTGTCACAGTCCTGGCAGAGAAGCCCCTTATGGATGCACACCAGGCAGCTGTGTTTGGACCTATGTGTTGGATCCGTGAGCTCCTCTGCTCCCCTGGGCCTGGGCAGGCTCCAAACACCAGCTGTGGTCCCAGCTTCTTAGGCACACTCTCCAGGCATTCTTTCATGTTTGTACCTACTCTTTAAACACTCCTTTTGGGACCACTGCTGTACCACAGGGATTATAAAGGGGTTTGCATACACTGGCCAAATGCAGCTAGTAAACTTAATGGCATATATACAAAGCAGAAGAAATGTCTATGTTTTCTTCGCCTTAGGCCCTAGAACATATCCTGGGGTTTGGATTTTTTTTTATCTCTAACTCCTCCAAGAGACTCCCGTAATTTTTCAGAGCTGAAGTCTAAGTGTTCCCTGGCTTGAAGAGTATTCCTTTGTAGCATGCTTCTTTTTAAGATTTCTGTCTTTTGTCCTTGTACTAGCAATTTGCTTTGACTTTCTACTGGAAAATTTTTTGAACAGATATAAAATGAATCTTTTCTGCTTTAAGCACCACCCATTTTACCATTCCTAAGGTGGTTCCACTTGAATGGAAAATGATTTGTGTTGAGACTTACTGGTCTCTGTTGTGCTTCTTCATCTTTAATTGAGAAGGTACTTTATCCACTCTGTATTTTAGCTTGATTCAATGGTGTAGCAATTTCATAACATTTACTATTTTTTTCCCTTCTCACTAAGAGAAATTTCACAAAGTACTAGAGTCAGGGCATGAATTATTGTCCTAGTCAATGATCAGTCTTTTCACTCTTCAGGTTTGTGAAATCAAAACTGAATTCAGTGTTAGAAATCATTATTAGCTCATAGAACAGAAAACATTTGTGATGTGGACCACTTTATCCTTTGATAAGTTAATTTCTGACTTTGCCTCTTATTTCATGCCTCAGAGATCATACTGTATTTCATAACGACTCAAGATACATGAGTTTGTGTTTGTGCCTAAAAGGCACTGATGGTCTACATAGGCAATTTTACCACATTCTGTTCTACCTTTCTACTTAAAATTCACTACAACTATTCTGCGCCTAAACACTCCAAGAAGGATATTCCAAATATACATGTAATTTCAGAATCTACAGCCTACTTGGGTATCCCTTAAACACTAAGATATACTAGGATTTGTGTGCACTTGTAATGTAACAGTGAGATATTCTTTATCAGGAGTTCCAGTGGTGCAGTAGGTTCTGTTGCCAATATCTCCATTATTTCTGAGGCAAGCCTCTGTTTTGCTGTGGAGAAAACAGAAGAGCTACAAATCAGGCATGTAATTGAGCAGGCAAAGCATATAAAGGAGACAGTGTTTAAGTTCACTTGTCATGTTCCAAACGTTGGAGAGCTTAAGAAGTCAAATTGTCTGCTCTTACAGAGCTGTTATCTTTTTATATCAGGTAGTGAGCAATGCCAGTTCCTGTGCAGAATGAAGTAGTGAAATCCATACTGCACTTGGAAACTATCCATAGTCTTTGCCTTTGTGGAATCCTTTTCTTGACCTTGTGACCTTAAATATGAAGAGCTGCCACACACATTGTCTCTGTCTGTAGATACTGCTGAGGTCCTACTTCAAATGTGTTGCAGTTCTGTGGGGTATGCAATACCTATGCTGAATTGTTCTTCCCCTTGTTCTTCTCCTTCACTTTCTATCTGAGTCCCAGCCAACATTTCACTCCTCTCCACACATGGATCTCATCAGCATAGAAGGGAGAATGGTAGGAGAATGCCTGGTGAAGGGCTTTTCCAGAAAAAAAGGGAGAGATCAGAATACTTGGCTTCCTCTAATGATATAGGCAGGAATTCTGTCTAGCCATAGGGCAAATCCTGCTGGATTCTGTACATGCTGGTCCACAGTTCTCTTCTTAGTTCCAGATCTGATGTATCATGATAGTATATTTGTGAGTTAAGGTACTTGCTTCTTTTGTTCTAGCACTATGATCATTATCTGCTTTTTTTCTGTTCTACTGCTAAGAATACTTTATTTTGTCAGGTTTGGGATGAAACTCTTGCCAAATCTGCTGAGGCTTGGGCTGCTACATGCATTTGGGACCATGGCCCTTCCTATCTTCTGAGATTTTTGGGCCAGAACCTGTCT
>WAAG01004075.1:0-30897 GCA_013390105.1 Tichodroma muraria
ACCCCAACCATTCCATGATTCTAAACTATACTTGATATGTGCAACATCTCTCCCTCCCATTCACCCACAAATTCAACAAAACCTCAGATCAACTTCCATGAAAAAAATACATTCCAAATAACAATATGTGAGTATGTACAGTAAAAAGACACCCCAAAGAGATTTACTTTAAAGCTAACACTCTGCCCTGTCACAAACCAAGGAATTCCAGGATCCTGTACCTGATGGCAAATAAAACCCCCTCCAATTCAGTACATTCTGCCATAATACCTTGGTTTGCATTAGGCAGAAATACAGATTATAAAACCTTCTCCCTTAAATACCCATCCCTGTGGTACCCCCACAGCTCAGAGCACATTATTCTGCTCACACTGGGGCAGCTGAATCACTGTTCCAGCCTGGAGGAGGGACTGTCTCTTCCCAGACAGGCTCCCAGTGAATATCAGTGCTGACAGGAGCAGCTTGTTGCACCAGCTGTTGTGCTACATTTAGATAATAAATGTGTTTGACTACACAGAGAAGAAACAAAATTATGTCACATCCACCACAGACCTGCTCATCCAAGCACCCATAAAATGCATCTTTTCCATTTACCTACTCACAGGACACCCTGCAACCACAGCATCCAGCCACGCTAATGAGGAGATTGAGCTCCAGTCTTAATGAAATTAGCACGGATAATTTGGAATTTCCCTGGACAAGGGTTCAGTTTTCACCTCTGTAACCAGCAGGATCTGCCTAATGATGCAGCAGCATCATGTGAGCTGCACCAGCTTCTCCTCAAGGTGGTAACCTGAGGACCGAACCTGTCAAATGAGCTCTGGTGGGGCCCAGCTACAAGTTTCCTACTAAAAAAATGTGCATTTAAAAGGCAAAAAACCCCCATCCACTGGCACCTTTTCTCCTTAGTTTTGACTTTAAAGTGTGAACGGTCAAAAAACACTTTTCCTTATTAATTTTCTGTTTCAAAAGGCACCACCGTGTCCCTAATGGAAAAGCATGTAAAAAACCACCCCAAAAACCAAACACCACACAAATATCATGGATGAAGGTGCTAACAGAAAGTGCCAGTATGGCTTGTGAAAGCTTGGCAGACATTCCTTCTGAAACATATGGGATGTTCCTCACTGATAAGTTTAAGTTGTTATTAAAAAAAAAAAAAGACACTTCAATCTAAAATGATGCTTTAATTTGCAAATTTTGTGCAGAATGCACAATTTATGCCAATAATTACCATTTTAAAAGGTTATGCAATGCTATCTGGTATTTCTTGAGGATATGAGTGAGATTTACTGAAGCACGAAGTCTTGCGTCCCTTTTTGAGAAAATATTTCATATGCTGGGCTGCCAATTAGAGCAGGACTTATGGAATGAACATCTCTGCACTGTGACCTGAGCTGAAGTTAATCCACCCCTATAACCCCAGTATCTATGGAAAATGGAGGAGGGAGAAAGCTAAAGCAGAAAATTTTAATGATTCCAAGGCTGAACTTTTATTTCTGGTCACTGTTAAAACAGCAGCTTATACTGAGGCTACCTGCATTCCCAGTGGAATTCCATCCCACAAAAATTGAAGTTTTTACATTTATTCTGGTGACTAACTTTGAACCAAGGGCTGTGGATCCTTTTTCTCTCAGCTTTGGATCGCTGGCTCTTAACGTGAATAACAGAGCAGTGAAGTGGCAGGAGAGGGGGTGGGGAGCTGCGGGTTGGTGCTCTGAGGTGACAAATGACACACAAGTGACATCAAAAGGTTTACCCTGGCACTCCAGAGGGCACTGGAGTGGCACAGAGAGCTGTGGGGACACAAGAGGCTGATGACACGATGGCACAGAGCACACAGGCACCGATCTGGAGTGTCATTCTGGAGGCAAAGGGAAGGGGACCAAGCTCCCATAACAAAATCCCAGCAATCCCAGCTCTTCTCACAGGAGCCACTGGGTTTGTCAGTGCTCTGTCAGCGCTGATGGAACTTGGAGCTATTTGGGACACACCTATTGAACCATCCAGATCTCTAATTAACACCTTTTTAGCCTCCTCCTTTAGCTAATGAGTGATTCCTCAAAGTCACCTTGTCCCCCACACAGCTGTCATCAGGACTTTATAATCTTTCTAAGATTCAAAACCATCTTTTCAGGTGCATAAAATCACAGATTGCTTTGGGTTGGAAAGGACTTAAAGATCAGGAAGTTCCAACCCCTGGCATGAGCGAGGATGCCACTCACCAGACCAGGGCCCCAGCCTGGCATTGAACACTCCCAGGAATGGGGCAGCCACAGCTCTGGGAAACATCATCCCCAAACCACTCTTCACAAAAGACATCCAGTGAAGAGATTTCACAGCCCTTCTGGTCACGATTTGCTTTTCAGCCAAGCTCTGTGCACAGATCTCACAGCAACAGCTTCATTCGTGAACGGCTCCTGTGCTGTTAGGAACGACAACATTCCCGTATCTCCCCATTCCCCCTCTTTTACAGGATGCAGTTTGCTTGTCCACTATCCTCACAAGCAGCTCTGAGAGATTCCACTCCGAAATTAACTTTCCCACACCACACAAACACAAACGTCCTGCTCGGCTACTCCCCGGCTGTCAGGCACTTGATTCACCCAGGTCCCACTCAGGAACAACATTCCCCTCCACTCTGACCAAATGAGAAACCTCTCCCTGCTCAGCACAGTCACCAACCGCAAGGGCCAGAATCTCACACAGAATCCTTCAGGCTGGAAAAGATCCGAGGTCAGTGAGTCCCGGCCGTGCCTGATCCCCACCCTGTCCCCAGCCCAGAGCACTGAGTGCCACATCCAGGCCTTCCTTGGACACCCCCAAGGATGGGGAATCCAAACCTCCCTGGGCAGCCCCTTCCAATGCTTAACAACCCTTTCCACAGAGAAATTCCTGCTGATGTCCAAGCTGAACCTCCCCTGGTGCAACTTGAGTCCCCTTATGTCCTCTTGACCAGTTCCCCAGAAGTCACAAGTGCTGGGGATAAAATCAGAATAAATCTTTGCTCTTCTGGCTCACAGCTGCTCTCCCTAAGTCCACACATCCCAATTAACACGAAAAATAGTGTACCCACAACACAAAGATTAATGACTCAGGAGAAGAGGAGGAGAAGGAAAACAGGGAAAGACTCAGCCCAAACCAAAGGCTCTGCTGTCACTTACATGAAGGCTGCTTCAAACATTCCAAAGCACTCACATGGCTGTGTTTTTGATGATCCTCCCTTGGTCCATTTTCTGCCCAATCCCATGCACAACAAACACAATGTGACTAGTCTGGGGTGGCTTGTCTTCTAACGTGGCTTCTTCTACATAGCCTCTATGCAGCCTTGTGCCACTACTTGAAGCTGCAGAAAGAACATGATCCCACATCAGTGACATTCTGCCAAGAGCAGTGCTCTCATCTGCTGACAGAAGCTTGGCTTTTCTCAGGCCAACATATTGAAAAATCAGATTATATAATACAGAATCGTAAAATTAGAGGATTAGCATCTATTTTTAAATATAGGCACTTTTAAACCCCTGAAAGATTTGAGCAGCCAGGTGATATCAATAGCCATTTCCACTGCAAAGGGAATTAATTTCAGGTATGTTTAGAAGAACAGCTCTTCAGAAAACAGCTGTGTAACTGTGTCCCCACTATTACAACACAAAACCCTTCTCCTGGGTGCCTGGGAATCAACAAAATTCATTCTGTCTCCACCTTACTCCCACAGCATGGAAGGACCTGGCCACTTAAGCGATTAAGTGTTGTCACTTTATCCACCCCAATGAAGAGAGCTGGTTGAAAACCTTTAAAATTTACCATTTTGACAGGGAAAACTTGCTTTATTTTGAGCTGATCCAACCTGAAATTTCCCCCCTTGTTCTCCAGCTCAGTGGCCAAACTCAAGATCAAGTCCCCAGAGTAAATGTGGGCATTTTCTCCCTGCTGTGCTGACAAACCCATGGGCAAAATGTGCCTCCATCCCCCTCTAGTGACACGCAGGGGACCACACCAGGCACCACTGCTGGCCTCAAAAACTGGAACTAACAACTTATTTTGGTTTTAAAGAGGAGGAGAACACCCCAAACCAACTAAGGGCATTTTTTACCTGAGAGAGCTTCTGCTTACCAAGTGAGCTTTTCTTTGGTACTTCTCCCCCCCAAATTGGTTAGGACAGATCTTATTATTTATTACACATTTTCCCAGGGGTGTTCTGGATAAATGACTTCATTCCTTCTGGAACTGAAGCACTGAATGATATTATTTTTTTAGGAAACATTAATTAAGTGTTCATCCACGAGTCCTGAGGGGTAAGAGGACATTAATTACAGGGCAGAGGGATGCAGATTAAATTCAGACCTATGACCTGACCTCGTCTCTTCAAGGAACAAACCAGATGTGTAGGTTCTTGTTCTGGTGTCCTGCACAGGACAATTTCCCATTTTCTAGGCTGGCGATAATCTGCTTTTCCCTTGAGAGACACCACCCTTTCTTCCAACCATCTCAGCTTTGCTGCCTTTCTGACTGGGAGTTTTGAGCTTAAATGAGCCTGAATTCCTACTGGAAATAATTTCTGTCTAAATGCCCTTTCCTGTCAGTTCATACTTCTGTTTCATGAACAGAACAAAAAGCTGGATGGAGGTGGGGAGAGGGAAGGTATGGTCATGTATTTAAGGAATGCTTCACAATATGTAAGTACCCAGCAGTAAAATTAAGGCTGTAAAAGGAACTGCAATATTTATATTATTACAGGAATAATTTTAATTTTACAGTAGCTTCTGGACTCTGCCACTGTAATATTTTCATGTGTTTGTTATGTAGTGCTAACTGCTGCATCCAAACCCATAAAATATGGAAATAAAATATATTAAATCAAATACGTAATGTAAATAAAATAAAATTTAAAAACATTCACATCTAGTTATAACTATTTACACACGCTAAGGACTCTGAACACTCACATAAAGCAAAAAAATGCAACGGACAAAGTGGGCTACTCACATTAAAACTTGAAATATCCTTTTGCAGCTAAAGCAACAAACTTCAAATGCTGGCATTTACAATATTCTTTACAAAGTCTGGGAAAGATTACCTTTGGAAAACCCCAACTTTTGGGTAACAGTCCTTGCAATTTTGGATGTTGTGGCATCACTGTACAGATACACTTCATCCACACTGTGCCAGTCCACATGGTTGCGGCTCAGCTTTAGACTATGAATAGCTGCAGCAAAAAGGAACAACACTGAATTTAGGTGGGGAAAAGGGGGGGGGGGGAAAGCTNCAAAGATAGAGAGAGAGAAGGGTGATTTACACACAGGTTAAAATCTAGAGCTTTATGCCTAAATCTGTGTAATTTCTTACCTTGAGGAATTTTTACAGCTGGGTTTAATCTGAGCAGGAGAAGCAGCAGTTTGGAGACCACCTGTGAGGACACTTCACATCACTCCCCTCCCACCCTCATTTTGGGGTGGGAAGTACCCAAAATACTCCCTTAAAGGGGGCAGGGTAATGGATCCTGAAATGCTCGAGGTGGGTGTGATGACCAGGTGGCTGCCCCAGGTATTTTCATCACTAAAAAAAGTGGAATTTCAGCCCTCTCTCCCATGAGAGCTCTGCTCTAACACAGAAGGCTCCGTTGCATTTCTTCCCTTTCAGAAATATCTCAGAGCTGGAAATGCAGCTCAATGAGCCTCTGAATGAGCAATTTCTGGCACGGGACAGAATTTAGCTCTTTCAAAAGCCACTAAGAGCTCTGGTGGTTGGGTTTTTTTGTTTTTTTTCTGTGCACCGATTGTGTTTTTCCAGATTTGGAACTGATTGAGCTCCGGCCCGACCTCATGACACACAGCCTGACTGTCAGGATTGAACAACAGGCACGTTGTGATGCAAATCAAAATCATCTCGGGCTTGGAGCTTGCAGGAGCCAAGCAGTGCCACAGCTGAATTACAGTAATTTGGATTTCACCAAAATTCGCTGCTGAGGTCTTGTCGAACGTGGGGCTCACAGCATTTGGAGAGCTGACAACAGCAATAGCCCTGTGACCAAAGAAATGGTGATTAAACTGTCACTGCCCTTGCTGGAAAGTCCAAAGTCATGGAAAACACACAGAGGGGCTGTTTTGGGGTTGTTTTTTCCATAGCAAGCAGAGCTCTAACCTGTCTCCTCCTTGAATCACCCAAATGAATTTTTTATACTCATCTAAAAACATTCTGAGAAAGCCTGAGCCATCACAATTTCCAATTTTAATTGCTACAGCACAAACCAGCCATGCTCAGCCAGATGTTGTGACCTTTCTCCTGCAATATTTTTTGTTTCGTTGCCAAAGCAGACAGACTTGACATAGGCTGATGAAAAACTAAACAAAATCTGTAAGGAACAAGGGGATTAAGAGAGGATTAGCCCCTGTGTTGTGGGAAACAACTGATTCACCAAAATAACTGGAATTACATCGTTGTTTTACACTGACAGAGCAAGAAGAGGAAAGAAATAAGCCTGACTTTGAAGAGCAGAGATGGTCTGTCCAGGAGGTCTTCGAGAATTGTTCCATCTGCATTCTGCCAAATCCCTCAGAGTACCATCCTGTGAAAGCTGACAGAGGAGGGATGGAACTTTGATGCTTTTGGAGGGTGCTGGTTTCAACATCCAAAAAAAAAAAGAGGAAGAGACGTGCTTGATTCTCTTATTACCACTGGAAACACAGCAATTTGTGGAGAAGTGATCCTCAAAGTCCTTCTGGAATCAAGTCCAGCCTCTCTATTGGAAGGAACATAAAAGAACAAGTAGCTTTTCCCTACCCTGCACTAATTATTCCCACTTGGGAAGAACAAGATCCTCACTTTTATGCTCCTCTTCCTAAATGTGGACATGGAAGGAGTATCAACATCAACAACAAGATGTGGAAGCACCAAAGTGCTTCAAATGAAGCTCAGCAGGGCCAAGTGTGAGGTCCTGCACCTGGGTCAGGGCAATCCCAAGTTCAGGCTGGAGGGAGAATGGATTGAGAGAAGCCCCAAGGAGAAGGATTTGGGGGTGCTGGTGGAGGAGAAGATCAACATGACCCAGCCATGTCTGTCTGCTGCCCAAAAGTGTCCCAGGCTGCATCCAGAGAAATGTCACCAGCAGAGAGCTGGGAGTGCTCACCTGGAGAAGAGAAGGTTCCAGGGAGAGCTCAGAGCCTTTTCAGAGCCTAAAGGGGCTCCAGGAGAGCTGGAGAGGGACTGGGGACAAGGCATGGAGGGACAGGACACAGGGAATGGCTTTTAACTGGAAAAGGGTAGGTGTAGCTTGGATATGGGGAAGAAATTCTTCCCTGGGAGGGTGGGGAGGCCCTGGCATAGGGTGCCCAGAGCAGCTGTGGCTGTCCTTGGATCCCTGGAAGTGTCCAAGGCCAGGCTGGACAGGGCTTGGAGCAGCCTGGGACAGTGGAAAGTGTCCCTGCCAATGGCAGGGGTGGGACTGGATGGCCTTTAAAGATCCCTTCCAACACAAATCATTCTGGGATTCCTTGGAATATTCAGCACCATTTCTCTGCATATTTAGCAACACCTTCAAAAGACATCCTGAAAAATTGGGTCCACTGTTAACAAAACACCACATGAAAGTGGCAGTGACCTTCAGCAGGACCAGACTTGTCCCGACTGCAGAGCAGCTTCTCTGAGATGTGCTATCTGTGTACACACCGCATTCGAGCTCAGATACATTTCTTACAGCACTTGGACTATGAACTCTTCCTTTCTACACAGAAACCGAACAAAACAAAACAAGGTTTCATGTGTTGGTCCTTGCTTCTCAGTTTTCCTTTAGCCACAAAATATGAGGAGTTTTTAGGTAAGTGGGAGGATCCAGAAGAGGGATATGGACAATGCTTCCCAGAGAATCTACCAATTTGCCAGTAAGGTAATAAATTTTGCAATTTTAATTGACATATTCACATTTCGTTTTGATTCTCTCAGTAAATTTTGCTTGCCAACACATTCCCTGCTTTGCTTTGGAGCTTTCTTAGCTTTTTTTTTTTTTTTTTTTTTTTTAAACCAAAAATCTTTGTTAAGATTCTAGTTTTCACTTTTTAATTTCTATAAACACTGTGATGGCTGTTCATGCTCAAAACCTGGATGTGATGTCCACAAACCTTTTGCTTCAGGCTGGATGGGGCTTGGAGCAACCTGGTCTAGTGGGAGGTGTCCCAGCCCATGGCAGGAGGCTGGAATGAGATGGGCTTTAAGGGCCTTTCCAACCTAAACATTTCTGGGATTCGATTCTGTGATGACAGTGAAGAGATTATTAAAACCCTTGAGAGCTCAACCAAAAGCAGCTTCTGCTGCTGACAGCCCCGGGGGGTGTTAATAGTGAGACAGGGAACACAAAAATGTGTCTTTGGGGAGGATTTGACAGCGGTCTGAAAAGAAACAACCTAAAAAAAAAAAAAACAGAAAGAAAAATATTCAAACCGTGCTTTGCAGGCATGGGATGTCAAGCACTGGCACTGCTGGTTTGAAACTGAGCCTGAGGAAGGGAAAGTGATGTTTCCTGGGGATGAGGAGAGAAGAGGATTGACATTCCCTGTGCAGAAGGAGCAGTGGCTGTCCCGTGAAGCTCCAGAGGGCTCAGACTGACAGCTCGGGGTGTCACAGCGTGTCAGGAGCCACCAGGGCGTGCCACAGGGAGCCCAGGCACACAACCCAGATAAGGCAGTGGGACAGGCACGGGGGAATCTCTTCTGGCTCATCCCTCTGCCTGCTGCGTCCTCCAGGAGCACAAACTCCACACCTGAGGAGTCTCTGCAGGGCACCAGGCTGGGATGGGGCTGAGCTCCACTGAGCTCTGACTGCCCAGGACATCTCTCCCAGGATCCACGGGGACAGAAACCTCCCTCTGGCCCAGACTTCTCCTGGATTTGTTTCCATGTGGCAGCATTCCTGCAGACATCTCTCTCCAGGTGCACCTTCCCCAGATGCAGAAAATCCCTGCAAAAAACCCCTGCACACTTTTCTGTAGAGGAGAAGGCTCTGGGGAGGAGAACTTACAGCAGTCTCCCAGAATTTGGAGGGGGCTTTTAAAAGAGGAGGAACAACTTTTTACATGGGGAGATAGAAACAGGACAAGAGGGAAGGGGTTTTAAACTAAAGGAAGAGAGATTTAGATGAGATGTAAGGAAGAAATTCTTTACTCAGCTTGGTGAGGCTCTGAGGTTGCCCAGAGCAGCTGGGGCTGCCCCTGGATCCCTGGAAGTGCCCAAGGCTAGGCTGGACACAGGGGCTTGGAGCAGCCTGGGATAGTGGAAGGTGACCCTGCCCATGGCAGGGGGTGGAATGAGATGGGATTTAAAGGTTCCTTCCAGCCCAAGCCCTTCTAGGATTTTAATTTGGAATTGAAAGCCAAGTCCTTGGAGATGAGGCCATATTTTGGGTTCTTTCGTAGCCAGAACTTAGAAATGAAACATTTTTCAGGAATACCAACCAAGACAGGCACCCACAGTGGGAGCATATAAAAAGCTCAACCCCGCTGGAGATGGAAGATGAGATCAAGAAAGGATTTCTTTCAGCTGAAGAAATCAATGGCTACTATCACACAAACCCCCAGTTTCACCAAGACAGATGGGACACTGAGGGGAAAAAAAGAAATCCTCCTAAAGAGTTGAAATATTAAAAATGAACCATAAAACACAGAACAGATATTCCTAAAGCCTTGCAGAACCTGATCTCAATCGGGCTTTTGACTCATCTTGAGTCAAAGAAGTGGAGAATAACTGAGGAGCAGACACCCTGCACTGTGTTTGTGCTCAAGGCAAGAAACCCATGGAGAAGCCAGGGATGTGCACATGGAAACATCCTCCCAGCTGGAGGAGCTGAACACCTCCTGGGGCCAACTGCTCACAATTAAACATCTTTTTTAGCTAAATACCTGCTTCTCTACTTGATGCTTTTACCTGCCAAGACCAAAGCACGGGGTGGATCTTTTCTCCCCAGAGTTTGACAGTGCTCAAGTCAAAATCAATCCAGGGAAAAGCATCTTTGAAGTGCTCAGGGCTGACAGTGCCTCCAAGGACAAAGGCACTGTCATTCCAGTCAGGATAAAGACCAGAGGAAAACCTTTCCTGCCTTTTTTTTTTTTTTCTCAAGGATTTTTAAATTAATCTGTCTTGCGAGCAGCAGGTGCCACACAAAAGCCTGACACGTGGTGCAGGGAGCTGAGAGCATAATTTGGATCCTGCTCTTCCTTATGAAACGACTCTCAGGTTCTGGTACATAAACCTGTAGATTTAAAAGCTTTTCTTACTTATTTTCTTTTTAAAAAGAGCCATTAAAAAGGCCATCGCTCTTAATTAAAAATGTCTCACATTGCTGTCATTTTTACATTGCACTTCACCACCTCTCAATTCATCAGTGCCACTATTTGTCACACAACCACCTAATTTCAAAGTTTTTTAATTTGAACACATTCATTGCCACAACTGAACGTGATTTGAGGGCAAAAAAAAATGCACAATATAATTTCAAATTTTCAATTTACGAAAGAAAATGCAGAAGTCCTTTCTTATTGCTCGAGTTGCACTGATTCCCCTTTAACAGACTTGGGGTCCTTGTATGAGAAGAGGCAGGAAAAAGTTTACTACAAAACATTTTGATTTCAGGCATTTTCCATTTGGGCCCAATCACATAAAAAAATAATTAAAGGAAACCAAAAGGCAAACACTTATGCACGTCAAAATAAATTCTCAGAGTTCACAACATCCCCAGGAGCTAGAGAATACAAGGAATGACAAGAACAACTCTAAACCCTCCACGAGCATTTACATTTTAAATTAAAAGTTTTAGCAGTCTAGCTCCACAATAACTGCAGTCAGTGAAAGTTTAATCACTCCTGGCTTTAATGGTGGCAGAGAAAGCCCAGTGACAAGAACTTTGGAGCCTTCTGCAATCATTAATGGCTCCTGTAAGATCTCCCCCCACTTCCTGAAATAAATTTGCACGACATCAGCTGCTGCAAAGGTCAGGGCTGTTCTCTGCAGCACGGCAGCCTTTAGCTGTATTCCACACAGCTTCCCCTTCTACACCCAGGGCCAGGGACTCATTTCACTCCAAAGCTGCAGCAAAAAGGAATTATGACCTAAAATTAAAGATTATTATCCAAAAGAAAGCAGAAAACAAAACATTATCTGGCAGAAACCCTCCGTTCCTTCTCTGACAGAACTGATCTCATACCAGGCCTGCTGCAATCCTAAAAAAAGTTGCTTTTATTTTATTGAGAAAGCCAAACCACACACAAAGAGTGCAAGAAACAAAGGTTTACATTCTTAATCAGTCACAAACAATTCTAGTAAGAATTACTGAGTGACACTATGAGCATCTACTTCTCTCTAGGACTCACAACACTTCTACTTTTCCTCTAAGCTTTAGGATGCTTTTTTCCTTCCCCTTGGAAGGAAAAGGCATGGATACAGCTCAAAAAACTGAAGCACATAAATCTAACATTTAACTGAGACAAGCAAACTAGAATTTCAGGCTTTCTAAGCCAGGAGTACTACCCCAAAAAAAATAAAATAAAAATCTCTAATTACTGTACCTTGGGAATGCTTTCGCTTAAGACATGCAGCATCTGATTTCTCCTTATATCCTCTCCATTTGAACAAAGAAGGGAGGGAGAAGGGAGGGAGGTAGTAGAGAACTAAAAGTAAAAACACTGAGCTTCAAAGTAAAATTTTTAAAAGGGGTGTAATTTTTTTTTTTCATTATTATCACCATTTTTAGAAAAAAAAAAAATCACATTTTCTAGAAAGAACTAAAATGTATATATTAAAAAAACCCAAAAAACAAACTCAGATTTTGTAGCAGAAGTGTCAGGTCCCAAACTCAATTTCTTCACTCTTCATAAGCAGTTTTGACATCACAACAGAGCTAAAGGCATCAGTAAGAGGCAGCTGGGACACGGTGCCACCAAAGCGTCATCCCCCTCCTTGGTACAGGGTAGAACACACTGACCCTTCCTAAATGTACACTAAAAACCTCAATTTTAAGCACAGCTGTTTGGTTGTTTTTGTTTTTTTTTTTTCCCCTCAAAGAGTGCAAGAGGATGGTTAAAAGTTAGATTAGGCAAAATCTCCTCCCGCTGCCCTGCTCTGCAAGGCTCAGCACTCCCTGATCCAGCAACGTGAGGGGACATTCCACACTTGTGTCACCTGCCACAGTTATCCCAACAGCTCTGTCAGCAGGTGCCTCAGTGCAGGTGCAAATAAAACGTATTTATTGTCGCACATCACTTCTCTGGGGGAGGGAGGAAAATCAGGCTCAGAGCTACAGCACTCGGGGTTCCACGGAATAATTTAATCTACGATATTTTACTGGCTGTGGGAACGCAACCCTCAGGAACAATGAACGCAGGAAACTCAAGGAAAGTGGAAGAAAAATTGCTTTTCATGGTGAGGGTGATAAAATACTCAACAGGCTGCCCAGAGAGGTTGTGGAGCCTGTTGCTGGAGATACTGAAAATCCCACAGGAAACATCCTGAGCAACCTACTCTCACCAGAGCTGAGGCTCTGAGCAGGGAGGTTGGATTTGAGCATCCCCAGAGNTTCTAAGCCAGGAGTACTACCCCAAAAAAAATAAAATAAAAATCTCTAATTACTGTACCTTGGGAATGCTTTCGCTTAAGACATGCAGCATCTGATTTCTCCTTATATCCTCTCCATTTGAACAAAGAAGGGAGGGAGAAGGGAGGGAGGTAGTAGAGAACTAAAAGTAAAAACACTGAGCTTCAAAGTAAAATTTTTAAAAGGGGTGTAATTTTTTTTTTTCATTATTATCACCATTTTTAGAAAAAAAAAAAATCACATTTTCTAGAAAGAACTAAAATGTATATATTAAAAAAACCCAAAAAACAAACTCAGATTTTGTAGCAGAAGTGTCAGGTCCCAAACTCAATTTCTTCACTCTTCATAAGCAGTTTTGACATCACAACAGAGCTAAAGGCATCAGTAAGAGGCAGCTGGGACACGGTGCCACCAAAGCGTCATCCCCCTCCTTGGTACAGGGTAGAACACACTGACCCTTCCTAAATGTACACTAAAAACCTCAATTTTAAGCACAGCTGTTTGGTTGTTTTTGTTTTTTTTTTTTCCCCTCAAAGAGTGCAAGAGGATGGTTAAAAGTTAGATTAGGCAAAATCTCCTCCCGCTGCCCTGCTCTGCAAGGCTCAGCACTCCCTGATCCAGCAACGTGAGGGGACATTCCACACTTGTGTCACCTGCCACAGTTATCCCAACAGCTCTGTCAGCAGGTGCCTCAGTGCAGGTGCAAATAAAACGTATT
The DNA here is from genome assembly GCA_013390105.1 of Tichodroma muraria. Classification (NCBI taxonomy): domain Eukaryota; kingdom Metazoa; phylum Chordata; class Aves; order Passeriformes; family Sittidae; genus Tichodroma; species Tichodroma muraria. The sequence goes on from WAAG01004075.1 coordinate 13,292, forward strand.
TATTGTCGCACATCACTTCTCTGGGGGAGGGAGGAAAATCAGGCTCAGAGCTACAGCACTCGGGGTTCCACGGAATAATTTAATCTACGATATTTTACTGGCTGTGGGAACGCAACCCTCAGGAACAATGAACGCAGGAAACTCAAGGAAAGTGGAAGAAAAATTGCTTTTCATGGTGAGGGTGATAAAATACTCAACAGGCTGCCCAGAGAGGTTGTGGAGCCTGTTGCTGGAGATACTGAAAATCCCACAGGAAACATCCTGAGCAACCTACTCTCACCAGAGCTGAGGCTCTGAGCAGGGAGGTTGGATTTGAGCATCCCCAGAGATCCCTCCTGACCTGCACAACTCTCCAAATTCTATGAACAGGGCTTTCCCATCTAAAGCTTAACTTAGCTGTGCCAAAAATCTACATGAACGTTTTATACAGTAAGAAAATATTATTTGAAAGCTAAGACAAAAAAATCAGCTCTTCCAAATGCAATTTTTAGAGGATTTGTGGCCTTGACCACACGCTGAAATTCTGTAAGAAAAAACCCAGTAGAGTTCTGCTGTCTCAAAATCAATGCACTGAAATATTAATTCTAATTGTCAGGATTTTTTTTCCTGTATTTCTCTCATGGAACCCCACAGACTTGATCACAGAGCATTTTCTGGCAGAGGGACTGCTGGGGTTCATCTGCTCCAATCCTCTTCACAGATCAGGATCAACTTTAAAGTCAGATCCAATTTCAGGTTTGAATCAGGTTGCTTGGGTGGTTTCCAGCTGAATTTTGAGCATCTCTCTGTGAAAATACAAAGAGCTGTATCTGTTCCTACCTTTCTATCACATAAATAAAAGCTTTCAGCTTCACTTCATCATCACTAAAGGAATATACCTGAAAAACATCATGGAGCAATGGATGATAGGACTTGACTGGCCTTGTTTTATCTTACAACAGAGCCTGGATATGTCAGAAATCTCTGGATAATGCTGCTCCTTTGATGGGCTACTTCAGATAGGTCCTGAACTCACCGTCTGCCTAAGCATGAAGAAAAGGCAGTTTCTACATCTTCTGCCATTCTGTAAATTTTAAGCTTACTCATTGCTACATAGGGGTCCCTCCCCAGCTCTCCTGGAGCCCCTTTAGGCCCTGCAAGGGGCTCTGAGCTCTCCCTGGAGCCTTCTCCTCTCCAGGTGAACATTCCCAGCTCTCCCAGCCTGGCTCCAGAGCTGCACAAAGAACTCCAGAGCAGAGGGAAAGAATCCCCTCCCTTGACCTGCTGGCCAAGCTCCTTTTTAACCATAAAGTGCCCCATTTCTGCATCCTGCCATTACAACAAGAATTCATCTGATGCACAGAAGGGGATCAGGCACCAAGACAAGCCACTGGAATCAGGCATCATAAACCAAGTTCATTTTGCAAGGCACGAAATCAAATACTTTGTAAGGACGCAAATCAAAATGCAACTAAGAGTTTGCTCAGCAAAGGAGTGATCTCCAGGCTTCTCCATGGAAAACAGAGCTTGGGGAATCATCCACTGACATCTGTGCTTTCTGTTCCCTTCTGCATTTAAAGCTCCCAAAAAAACCACAACATGTCAGCATGGGCATTATGTTATTTGTAGGCTGCAGGTTGGAGACCCTTTTCCTGAATAATTCTGCATTTTCAGAGGAAGGTTTGCTTGGATTATGAGTTTAATAACGGGCCATTCATCCCCCCTATCACCACCAAAAGCCCTGCATGAAGCTCGGTTATTTCCTTGTTAACATGCTGCAATCCAGGGGCAGAATTAATAAATTTAAACACTGCAGTGACTCTGAGTACAAAGGGACTGTTACAGCAGCTTGTATTAATTTTGCTGAGGAATCAGAGGATGTGGCCAGCTCTTCATCCCTCACAATTCTTTATCATAGCACTGGGAACAGTCACTTTGCTTCCCAATGGATATTCACAGATTTATCTCAACTTTCACTGATCATAAATAACAGGTACCTGTCAACTTTGATTGCACCAAAAACTGCTTCATACAGGATGCAATTACAACAAATTGGAGCATTTAAGAAATTTATAAACTGAATTCAGCTAATTATGTTTACTTCACCAGCGATAATGCAAGTTGCAGAGCTTCTCCCAGTGCCACTGCAGATGGCAATTGTAGATGCCAGAGGATCCAAGAGGTATTGAGAGGCAAATTAGAATGACAAAAGCACTTTTCACACACTGTCAGCTGTAATTGTCCTGCAACTCTCCCATTACTACCAAAAACCCCCCCGTTGAAACCTACTGGTGACTTGACATATATTCCATTGAAGTGATGCCATACATAGCTTGGGGTTTTTGCTGGTTTTCTTTTGTTTGTTTGGGATTTTTGTTTGTTTTTTTGTTTTGCCTTTTTTCTTTTTTAACTTTGGTTTTAGAAAAGGCACTGGCACCTGAATTTGGAGTTTCTTTTTCTGCTCTTTTACGTTTTCATAAATATCAGTGGCCGTATCTTTCTCATCACTCTCCCCAGTCCACCCAACACCAAATCTGAAAATTTCTGTTCCATAGTCCAGACTTTATCTGAAAAAAACCTAACCCTGATCTCTCCGTATAAGGAGAGTCCAAGTACCACTGAAGCCATCCTTCCTTCCCCTCAAAAATTAAACTACCAAAGGCTGGGAGCACTCAGGAACCACAAAGATTTGCTTTCCATGTTAAAAACATAAATCTCTGCCACTAACAACCCTGAGCTTTGTGCCTCTGGGACAATAAATCAGAAATACAGGTGCAAGTGCCTTCCAGAAGGATGTTTGTACAGGCACAGGGCTGTGGCTCAGGGGTCACACCACTTCAGGCACCTTTTTGACAGAGCTGTTGAAGCAGAAGATTGTTCTGCAGCCTTGGCCAGGTGAAAAGATCTTTTAAAGCAGCACGAATAGGGGGAAAAAAATATTCATAAAGTCCTCACTAGCTTTAAAGGGGGGCTAGAAACTCTCTGCAATGCTGAAAAAACTCCCTAAGTCAACAAATGACACATTGGTTTTCCTTCCAGTAACTACAGAATTACCCTGAGTGTTGCTGCGCTTCCATTTCATTGACAGGGTTTTACTTGTGTGGTCGTGCAGTTCACACACAAGAACTCATGGCCAAAACCCAGCCATTCCTACTCTACTGTGTAACTGCTTTGCACAAAGCTGCCTTTTAAAAATGAAATTTCTTTGTAAAGAATAACACAACCAAATCCCTCCTAAAATATCTTGAGGGCCCTCTGTACTTGCAGCTTGTGGTTTGTAGATTATCCAAGCAAGTGGCAGCCAAAAGTGTGAAGGGCAAAAGCACTGAAATTTTTGCTTGCAGTACCCGCTCTGAGCAATCAGATTCAACTGTGTACATTAAATAATAGACCAGTAATTTCAGAAGCCTGTTCTTAAAAATGACCCGTGCAGCAGACCAAGATTCCCAGCAACACTGCCTGAACATCCTCAGTCTGCTCATTAAAATGTAAGGACTTCCCCAACAGAATGAATGCCCAAGATTTACTGCAGCTGAAAACTAATAAATCCAGCCTGAATAAAAATGGAAAATGGAATGTGATTTGTAAAAATGATCCTACTCCCTCTAGGGCAGAATTAGGGATGCTGGCCAGAGAGCCATCAGCCAGCTTGCCTTTGGACACTGACTCCTCTTGTCCCATCAAGAGATTTTAAACACATTGAAAAGATATGAAACACAATGGGAACAAGATGTTTCTCCATGACTCTAATTTTTACAGCATTCCCCAAACGTGCTGCAGCAGGAAATCCTACACTGGGAAATGGGAGAACAAACTGATGTTCCCCACTTTATAGGTTGAAAAACCAATGCAGATCACATTGTTACTTAGGAAAAGCAGACCCCAAGTGTCCAAAAAAAAAGGTATTATAGTGATCTAAACAATCTTACCCTCCTTCCCATCAACAGGTTTGGATATTTCCATATCAAAGCTCTCCTGCAGCTGCTGGCCTTTGAAGCGGTTGAGATGCTCCTGTTCTATTAAGTTACTTTCCTCCTCTTCCAGAGGTTGCCAAGTCCCATCAATAAACCACTGTCCACGCATTACAGGGATCTTTTCCGTTTCTAAAAAAAACAAACAAAACAAAACAAAAAAAAACAACAAAAAGGAGGGTTTTTTTACTCAACAGATCACAAACGGAAAGCAGGAAATGGAGTGTAACCTGCAAACCTGAGCTAACGAGGGCAGATTTTCCAGCTGTGTGTGAGGAGGATGTGAGAGATGGACAGAGAAACAGAATCCCAGAATGCTTTGGGTTGGAAGAGATCTTAAAATGCACCCAGTGCCTCCCCCTGCCACGGGCAGGGACACCCTCCACTACCCCAGGTTGCTCCAAGCCCCGGCCAACCTGTTCTTGGACACTTTCAGGGCATTTCCAACAACCCAAATTACACAACAATTAGGATAAACGGTGGTGTTTAAAAATGCAAGCTCATTTTTAAAATTAAACCCATTGTTTTACTGAGGGCTGGTTCTGGTTACTGCTGTTCTCGTTCCGCTTTCAGTTCTCCCGACGAGGAAAGTGGGGGCTCAGCATTTGCTGTGCACGTGACAAAAGAGAAACCCCTAAAAAAAATATATATATATATAACTTGGTGCCCATTCTATATCAAACTGTGCTTAATTGTTGCCCACATTAACCACAGGGAGAAAAATTCCCCTCTTATACCCATCCCTGCAAGCAAGCTGGGACAGTGACATCCACTGTAACTCAGCTTTGAATTTCTCCTCCTACATCTGGAAAATCAAGGAGAAATACGGTGGTGCCTGTGCCCCACAAGCCTCAAAGGTCCCAAATCCAAGTTTTCATGGGATTAACACAGATTTGGGTCTGCTGAGAGCACAGAGCAGTGGGACCAGTGACCTCCACACTGCGAGTGTGTATATATACACATGTATGGATGTGATGTATGTATAGACTGACTCAGCCAAAAGCAAATATCCTGTGTGTGTCATACTGACCACAAAGGTTTAGCTCTACAAAGCAAATAAGAACTCAGCCACAAAAGAAAGGCTTAAAAAAATGGAGATGAGGGGAAAAAAAAAAATAGGCTTCACTGCTCCAAGATCTGTTCCGACCTGGAGGGTGGAAAAAAAAAGCTGGTAAGGACAAGTTGTTAAAGAAACAATAGATGCAAACATTCAGTAAATGAAATTCAGGTAAAAATTAAAGATGAAACAATAGATTTCAGAGTTACTGAGCACAGAAGGGATCTCTTTGATCTGCCACCAGAGCTGGGTGAGGTGACCCAGCCACGGGCAGTGGTTCCTAGCCTGGTCCCAATGCTCTGTGAGCACAAGCAGTGGCTCAGGTGACAACAACTCCTGGTCCTGTGCTGCCCTCCCCTACAGATGCACCACCACGAGTGCTTGCTGTGCCCAAAAGTCATTTCCACACCAGCTGCTGGCAGATGAGGATGTGACAGAGAACTGCAAACACCTCCACAATTTACTCAGAGCCTCTAAACTACTCTGAATTTCTCACCCCTCAGACCACTGAACGCACAAGCCACGAAAACAAAAGGAAAATCGCCTGGAAATAATCTCCCCAAGTGACAAGGGGCAAGTGACACTCCAAAGGCAATTTGGAAACCTTTGCTGTAACAGATTTACAGGCAAACACTGTTTCCCCAGCCCTAGCAGTGCCAACCAGCTCTCACCTTTGTGGCAGAAGGTGAGATGTGGTGAGAAGCACACAGGTGGGTGACGGCACCTTGACACTGGTACTGCCACAGCTGGCAAGGAAAGGTGAACAGCAGGAAAACTCAATAAAGCAGATAATCAGGAGCTCAGATTCCCACGGAACTTCCCTCACCTGGCCTTCCCTGAGCTCTGCCGAGTGGGAATCCTGCAGAACAGCCCCTCAGTGCACACCTGGCACGACAACTTCCCGGAAGAACAGCTCAGAGCATCGCCAGCTCCCTCATCCCAGCTCCCCAGAGATGCCAGTTTCCTCCCCAGGCACTGGACATGCTGGTCCACCCCTCCCCAGGCCCTCACTGAAGCTCTTCCACCCCCCTGCACCCTCAGCTCTGCCCCTGGGGAACACACACAGCTCAGCTCGTGCGGCCAGACCAAGACACAAAAGTAGTGCAAGACCCAGTTCTGCCACTCAGCTGCTGCCTGCCCTCCTAAAATAGCTGTTCCAGGCAGGAGCCAATTGTTGTGTGCTGAATTCCTGGTGCTGTGGGTGTTCATGATCCACCAGCTTGAATAAAGAGGTTGGAGTGTTCTAAGGGCGTGGTTGCGTAGCGGAAATTAATCCTCGAAAATATCAGAAAAATGGAAGCTGTGAGTGGCTATAAAATGCAGAAGTCAACAGTGCCTGAAAATTACACAACCCCCCCAATATTCCATGGAAATTTAAACTAACTTTAGAGTCTACATCCCATCAATGGAGGGTGAAAGATGAGTATTCAGTTTCCATGAATTGAGAGTTAACCACAGTGGTGTCACCACACACAGCAGCCTCCTTCCTTAACCTCTGCTGTATTCCCAGACATTTTACACCTGTCAGAAATCCACATTTTTCAGCCCATCCAATGCACACAGACTCAGTCAGGCTGCCCTCCCAAACAAAGCTCTGTCTGTAGGAAGAAATGAAATGTGAGGGAAGATAAAGGCTCCCATTGTGGCTGCAGCAATGACAGGGCCACATCAGATGTTAATCCTCACTGGGAAAATCTGGGAGCAATTCCTTAATTCTTGACTAAGCAGTCTGATGAGGCTCTACTCACTGAATCCACAGGCAGAGATATGTTTTTTTTTAAATAATAATCATACGAATACTATTTGGTACTCCAAACTAAGTGAATACAAGACACCTCTTTTTCAGTTTTGAAGGGCTTCAAGTTTTTCACATGGGAATTTCCACCTACAGATTCCTAAAATTCTAACCATCAAGTATTAAAATAAACATTTTCAGGCTCTTTTTGCCTAAGAGAAACTTTCCCAGAGTGGTTCCTTACAAGAGCAATCGATAGCACTCCACAGCAGCTCTCAAACATAACTTGAGCCCCTCCCAGAAAGGCTCAGCCAAGAAAAACTGATGGAAATAAGAAAAATTTTAATATAAAATATCAGATGCAGAACATCTGCAGAACAAAATGCAGAACAATTGAATTTGGGAATAAATTAATATATCTGGTTTTGGAAATGGGTGTTCATACACAAATAGAAATTATTTTCAGATCCAAAGACAATTATGGAGGTTTGAAATAGCTGAGTGAGGCAATTCTGTTTTCCAGCTCTGTGGGATTTTGGGGGGACCAAGGAATTGTCCTTTTTTTTTCCCACCCCATTCCCTCCTTTAAACAGTTGCAAACTCTAAGAGCAGCCAAACCAGCCTGAACCACAAACTGCTTTTATTTCCCATCACAAGCTGGGGGGGGGGCAGGTTTGACCACTGAGCTACAGGGAAAACCTCAAGAGAAAACCACCTGGAAGGAGGAGGAAGCCAGAAAATGACATTTCCTCATTTCCTGCCATCAGCAGCACGGTTTGGCACTCAGAAAACTGAACGTGGTTCTTGCAGAACCGAGATAATCAAATCTGTGATCACAGCACACAAAAAACCATTTCCTGTGGAGCCAGGCTGGGAGAGCTGGGGGTGCTCACCTGGAGAGGAGAAGATCCAGGGAGAGCTCAGAGCCCTTGCAGGGCCTAAAGGGGCTCCAGGAGAGCTGGAGAGGGACTGGGGACAAGGGCTGGAGGGACAGGACCCAGGGAATGGTTTTAAACTAAAAGAGGGGAGATTAAGAGGAAATATTAGAGAGAAATTCTCTCCTGGGAGGGTGGGCAGGCCCTGGCCCAGGGTGCCCAGAGAAGCTGTGGTTGCCCCTGGATCCCTGGAAGTGTCCAAGGCCAGGCTGGACAGGGCTTGGAGCAGCCTGGGATAGTGGAAGGTGTCCCTGCCCATGGCAGGGGTGGGATGGGATTTAAGGTCCCTTCCAACCCAAACCATCCCATGACTCTCTGACAACCTCCAATTCTACGACAATCAAATTCTGAAGGTCACCAGCTCCAAAAGAAAGAGACCCTTCAGTTAATGAAGACAGGGAAGTGCATCAGTGGTAATTCCATGGAATACTCTGGATGGGGTGGGGAAATAATTTCCCATGAGAGATTTTTCAGTAAAATCTGTGACTGTGGGAAAGAGGTTCCTAACCACAGCTCCTCTGCTTAATCCTGCACGGGAGCTGCCACTGAAAAACTCCCATGTTTAATCCAGAAGACTTGATGCAAACTTACGACAGTAAAGAGCATTAAGAAGTGATGAACCAGAATTGCCACTTCAGCACCCAATTTCACCAATTTTTTTAGCACTCACTTATCCACCTTCAATAACTTTGTGTCTTGAATTCTCAGATATTTCAGAAAGCTTAAACTACTACATTATTTCAGTTACTTTTGTTTTATGGAAGAGTTAAAGACAATGGAATTACATCATGTTGCAATTTGGTTTCTTTTTTGTCAATACAGAACTCCCAGTCTGTAACATCAAGTGTTACTTTTCCTTATCCCTGCAATCTCAATCCCTAGGAAAGGATTTGCCTTGATTTCTTTACTGCCTTAAGTCTTACACCATATAATCTGCAGCTGGCAGTGCTTCAGACTGAAAGATATCAACATATTTGACCGGTTATACACTTCCATGGCTTATTTATAAAAGAATTTCTAAATAAATCTGAATGGTGGAGATTAAAAGTAGGCGAAAACCACTTAATTTTAATTAGTCACACGTATTTTACCACTTTTAGAGGGAATCAGTTTAAGAGATTTACTCTGCAACGAAGGATTTATTTATTCTTGGACAAATGGGTCTTTCTTTCCCCCTGAAAATCCAAAGAATAAAAGAATACAAGTGCTGTAATTAATGGTGTGATAAGAACATGAGTGATTTGCATTATGATAATCACCAAAATCCTCTGAAAAACGAGAATTATGTTAAAATAAAAACTGTATGCAACATATAAACTACTGCATGTGTGTGTAGTGTATTTGTACAACCCAGCTACTCCTTCTTTGTGAAAATCTTTAAAACTGTGTGATCACATCTAACATAAATTGGAATAAAAAACTGGCTAATCCATCACAACAAAGCCATAACTGAGCAGAATTTGCTTTAACTTCCCTTCCAACACATCAATTTCATCATTCATTTCTTGCCACGACGTTGCTGGACAGGCCACGGCCTTAAATTTCCACTTTTCACAGCTCAAACAACCCTTTTTCACCTGCCTTGATCCAGGACCACGAAACTGTGACAAAACTAAGATAATACAGAGGTAAGAACTCAAGTGCTGGCCAAGTCCAGGCACTCCTGGCACTCTGCAGCCATCAGTCCCAAGACACTTATGATGATTTACCCACAAATGAGATCTAAAAGGTTAATAGAATATTCAGAGGCTCAAAAACTTAAATTAAAGCTGGTGCTTCGCTCAAATTGACAACTCCCAGCTCTCCAAGCCCAAAGCCAAGAAGTTAGCAAGAAACACAAGCTTATAAAACACTACCAGGTTGAGATGCTTTTCAGTGTAGTAATTTCAGATTCCTGCTTTTTGGTGTTGTAACATTTCCTTAAATTTGATTTCCTTCTTACTACAGTGGCAAACAATTTGCAGCAATGTGAGAATAATATCTGCACAAGCTGAAGGCAACTCTGAGGCTATAAATGTGACATCTAAAACTGAAAGTTAAATAATTAAGTGCTCATACATTAAGCAAGGACCTGGCCTGAAACATTTCCAGGGATGGGGCACCCACACTTCTCTGGGCAACCTCTGGCAGTGCCCATCTATATAAATATGAATAAATAAATATATAAAAATATATTCCAGAATAGCATCAAGGGTGCTGTTAGAGAATTTTTAAAAAAATTTGTTGCCCATTCCTATTATATCAAGCCTAAAATCACGTTCTGGGTATAATTCATCAGGAACTTAAGTAATAGGACAAGGAGGTATGAGTTCAAACTGAAAGAACTGGAATTTAGTTTAGATATGTGGAAGAAATTCTTGTCTGGGAGGATGGTGGTGTTATAATAAAACAGCCCCAAACTAAAGTTGCATTATTTAATGTTTGCTAGCTAACACAACACACTTAAACTTTTTTCTTTTTTTAAAGAAAACCTTAACATTGCACACCTTTCTAGCTCTCCTTCACATTATTTCAGAACACAGCAGGTGACTGACTTTGAAATAAATGGAACCACTTGTTTGATCCCAGCCTGGTGACCTCTCTTTGTTCAACCACAAACACCTGTGACCTGTCCAGCTCTTCCAAAAGGAACAAGTCCTGCGGAGGAGCTCAAGGGTGAAGCCTCAGCCTCAGAAAACTTCAGAGGGACACAAACTTAGAGCCTGTGACTGAGCTGAAAAGAGATTTCATTCACTGAGCACTAAAAATCATCATGTTGCTGGTTCATCTAGTGACTCCCAGCTGCTTCACTGAAGCAATTTGTAAATTCCAGGTGCAAGTTACATTTGAGTTTCACACAGAAAATAAGCACATTCACAAACAATCAAGTGGCACAGGTGGGATTTTCTTTCCAGAGCAGCTAAACCTGTGAGCTTCAGTGTTTGCTCCAGTGCTGGATCCCAGAGGCAGGAATAGATGTTTTCTCTGCTGCAAACATGGAATTGCCTCGGATTTACCAAGACTGCCTGAAGTATTCCAGCAACAGCCTAAAACTGTTTTTCCCTGAACTGTTTTTAATCCATTTACACTACGAATCGAGCACCCAGGAATGACAGGCTGCTCTTTGGGGCTGGTTCCAGCCAAACACAGAAGGAACCCCACAAAAAATCATGAATGTGCTCCAAGTCATCAATGCTATAAATCATCCCAAAACACAGAACCACAAAATGGTTTGGGATGGGAGGGAAATTCAAGATCATCCACTTCCACTCCCTGCCATGGGCAGGGACACCTTCCACTGTCCCAAGCTGCTCCAAGCCCTGTGCAGCCTGGCCTTGGACACTTCCAGGGATCCAGAGGCAGCCACAGCTTCTCTGGACACTCAGTGCCTCCCCACCCTCACAGGGAGAAATTCCCAATTCCCAATATCCCATCCATCCCTGTCTCTGGCAGTGGGAGCCATTCCCTGTGTCCTGTCCCTCCATCCCTTGTCCCCAGTCCCTCTCCAGCTCTCCTGGAGCCCCTTCAGGCCCTGCAAGGAGCTCCGAGCTCTCCCTGGAGTCTTTTCTCCTTCTCCAGGTGAGCACCCCCAGCTCTCCCAGCCTGGCTCCAGGACATAAGTTTTTCAGGAAGGATTTTCCTGGTTTAAGGCAACAGTTTAATTACCATATCCACAACTGCTCTTTTCACAGACCTGATCCTGATGGTTCAAGCCAAAATCCTAAAGCTCACTTTACAGGCCATGCCAAGCAGGAAGCACTCATCAAAAAAAACCCCTTCAACTGTCAAAACATGAAATGGGCTGCAGTTTTGAACTTAGAACTGTACTTTTATTGAATTCTTATCCATTAAAACAGTTCACTAAACTTCAGTCCTAGTGCTCTGAAGCACTTCCACCGCTGGCATTTGGAATCACTGAGTTTGGCCCTTATCAGCTCTCTTCCCTCACAGGGAGACCTGCATTTTTCTAAAACCACAGAACAACTCCTGTGCCACACGACCAACACGTGAGCACCTCCCAAAAGCGAGTGTGTGCTCCCAGCCCGTGCCCAGCCACGGGGCTTCTGCACAGTCCCATCCTCACACCCCACGTGTGCCCTCCTGAAAACCCTGCCGTGTTCCCCAGCTCCACCAGCGCACAGGAACAGCCGGAACAACAGGTTCCTGGAATATCTTCCAAAATAAAGGAGAGCAAGATTGTCTCAGGGCACACTTCAGACCTGCCACTAATGAACAAGATGACAGCAAAGGTTATTATGCCCTTGGATGGCTTCAACTCCTCCCTTTTCTCCACCACAGGGATTACTTTTCTGTGCTCTCCTCCTGAACTCACTTCTTCCATCTACTCCAGGCCAACTCCAGAATTCCCCACCCCTTCATCCCCCTGTTAAATTTTTCTTCCATTTTTTTCTAACCCTGAAGGGCTTCCCCTGCCAGAAAACCAGCATGATCTTCACAGAAACCCAGAATAATTACATTTGGGAGGGACCTTGGAGACCACCCAGTCCACTCCTGCCATGGCAGGGACACCTTCCACCATCCCAGGCTGCTCCAAGCCCTGTCCAACCTGGCCTTGGACACTTCCAGGGATCCAGGGGCAGCCACAGCTTCTCTTGGCAACAGTTTTAGTTTCTTTCATTGTAAATTTCTCTGCCTGGGATCCCACTTTCACCTCCGTTCCATTCATCCCAGTGCTCACTAATCCTGCTATTTACAACATTTATTTATCTGTGGAGTTTCTCCTCTCCAGCTCCACACCAGCTACAGCCACTCACACCAGATCACACCACACCAGTGACCTTTCCTCAGGCCAACACTCAAACCACTCCTTCACCCTCACTGCTTGCAGCCTTACAGAAATCTCGAGACAACTGCTCATGCTTCTTATTTTAATATCTTGCTCTTTTGCAGATTTTTTTTTTCCCATCTAGGCCTTCTGCTCACTAACTGGCACAGTGTCAGCTCTTATACTTCCTTGTCATGCTCCTCCAAGAGCTCTGGACAAGGTCTCTGCTTTCAGAGTGTTTTTTCCTAAAAGAGTATCACACACACAAAAATCCACCTGTCTTTAATCGATCTTTAATCCAACTCTGTCACCTCCAAATTAAATCCCATCCTATTCCTTTGATCTCAACGCTGTCCAATCCGTATTCAAGCCTGAATGAAGTCAGAGCAGAACTCCTGATTCTCCACATCCCACAAACATCTCCTGCTGCCACAGTTACAGCAGAAAATACCCCTCTCACCCACAATTTGTAATCCAAATATTGCCCACATCGCTGCCTTTGTCCTTGAGGACCAAATCCAGCAGGAAAAGTGCTGGACCACATCAAAGGACAAGCACGACTTTCTAAGCCATGTCCATCCTTTCCTACTCTGCTGTAGCTGAACCATCTTCTGGAGAATTATTTTGGTCCCATTTAAAGGAGAAAGACAACAGATTAATTTTCATTAAATATGCTTTAATAAAACATAAAAGCTGAGGGCAGGGAAGAAACTGGCCCTCAGAGACACATTCCAAGTGCTGCCACCTCAGCCCTGGCCTAGTCAAAGCATCCCAAAAGCCCAAAGCTCTCTCTAGTGAGAAAAAAAACCCCCATGAACACACACACAAACAAATGTGATTTAATACACAGAACGCTGCAAATCTGAAAGTTATTTCGTCTAGGTCTGATAGGTCACAGAATCCCAGAGTGGTTTGGGTTGAAAAGAACCTTGAAGCTCATCTCATTCCACCCCCTGCCATGGGCAGGGACACCTTCCATTATCCCAGGCTGCTCCATACCCTGTCCAGCCTGGCCTTGGACACGTTCGCGCCTTTTGGTCAGGAAGGAATTGGCCAAAAACTAAGCTACAAGACAGTTTTGAAAGGATGGTACAGTAAAAACAGATGCACAAAAGGAGAACCCAGAAAGATTTTGAGTAGTGAAGGCAACGTTACACCTTTACAAAGTAAACTGCCAGTGTTTCACTTGCCAAATTGCACACCTGGACATAAAAAAACCCCATAAAATAGTATTCAGGAATTCAGCCTTCAGTCAAAAGGTACTTTATATAAAGGAAATTGTTATCAACCAAGTTCAAAGACTGTTCAACACACCAAAACCAACGTTCCAAGTGTGCTGTAAAATGACTAAAAGCACTGCTAGAACCAGACTAAACCAAACAAAAGCCACAAACAATGATAAACTCTTGATTCCATACCCTTAATTTTCATCTTGATCATGATGGCAGCTAAAATGGGTCTTTAAAGCAGCCCAATTCCAGCCTGAGTAGAGAGATCTTAAGACCCAGTGGTCCACTCTGCATTCACAGATATTTCCAGATTAATATCAGTAAAATATCTGTTATATCAGCACATCTTCACTCAGGGATGGTTCCAGTGAACAAACTCTTTAAATACAAAAGCAGGCTTTTTACTTAATAGACTTTAGCAACTATTAGGTAGAAAAATAACATACATTAAAAAAACAAACAAAAAAACCCTCAGCCTTACCAAACCTGTGTCTGAGAGTGGAGCAATTTAAATAAATACAGCCAACTTGACAATGTACCCCTGAAAAAAAGCCTGGAAAAAGGGAATACCTGTCAGGACAACGGCTGCATGGGACAAACCCACAGAGAGTCATCCAGAAGTTCACAGGCCACTGATTTAACAAACTCACACAGGACTTTGAAAACTTCACTGACAAACTCCATAGTAAAATGGTTGTAAAGCAGCCCTCTTCACCTGGGAGGGCTGAAAAGGGCTGGATAATTTAAGATTTAAACAGAAGACCCTTGTATAAAATATCACACTTGTCATCTCCACAGAAAACAAGAAGCAGCCCTGCTCCAAATTACTGACTTATCTGAAATCCTATGCTGATTTTCATCCTCTTGAACCATTTCTTGCTGGTTCTACAGCACTAATTAAATAAATCCCAGAGGTCACAAGGTAAGGATAAAATTCTCAGTAATTAATCTGCTCAAATTGTAACTCAGGCTGATATTCCTGATGTTACCGACGAATCCTGTAGCGAGCTTAAAATGCAGACGTAAAAAAAAATATTTCAGCACATGCCAAGCTACAACCAATGGCATTGTGATGCCCCAGGAATTGTCAGCTGAGGAACCAACTGCTCAATGTGGTGGCTGTGTGACAGCAGCCTCCCCTGGAGTCCAGCACATACAGGAAAAAAGGGCAAAATAATAAAGAAAAAAGCTTTTGACCTTTGCTCTGAGCTGAACCATGAATCAGCAAAACCAGCCAGTAGTTTCTGTACTCTTCAACAGGCACCTCAGCACATTTTAAGTCAGTTGTACTCATCATACCTCATACTTGTGTGGCCAGAGAGGAACATTCTCCTGCCTTACTCAGAGCTGGTCTCACACCTCCACGTCAGGGCAGCAGCCACCCTTTGGATGCAGAATTACACACACGCTACCAAACAGGAATAATGTGGGAATTATGGCTCCACCAAGGCCTTCAAAGGCACAGATAAGACTGAATCCTGGGATTCCACCTTGCTGTTTTCTCAGATCTGGATGCAGCAGATAGAAAGAATGGGAGAAAAGCACTCATACGAACAGAGGCAAGGAAATATGCAGCAAAGAAGTTAAATCAGAAGGCACCAGAAGTCTCTGGAAACACCAAAAGTTGATCTCAGCCTTGCAAAGGACTGGACCTGCTAATAAGAAAAGACCCGAGCACTCCCCTTAATCAGCTTTTGAAGACTGGAAGTCATCCCCGTCATTAGTCTGCTCAGGCCCAGGAGTTTATTTCTCCCTAACCTCTGGGAATCTCTCCTTCCCAGCACCAGAAATCGTCTCTGCACAGCCTATGCTGTCATGTGAAACATCTGCTCCTCGAGCTTAATGAGACTGAATCAGCTTCCAAAATGGACAAGGCACAGTGTCAAGAAATTAAACCTTTAAGCTGCTGACGAGGGCAGTCTCTTGCTCCCGTTACCAGGAGCAATCCTGCCTCACCTGACAGCTCTGCTCGCTCCTTCCCCTCTCTCCCTACGGCACAGGTACAGGGATGGCAGCAGTTTCCTCCTCTCCTGGATGTCCTGCATCTTCTCTTCCCAGGAACCACGCACCGAGTGCCAACTCGGTGCGTGGTTCCTGGGAAGAGAAGATGCAGGACATCCAGGCAAGGGGCTTCAGAGTGGTGACAGGGAGAAGCAGCTCCAGTTTCTGCTCAAGAAGCTGTGCCCAGGCTCCCCTAGCTCGGAACTTGAGTGGACTGAGATCTCTGCTCGCTCCTGGAGCTCACTGTCTGTCTGCTGGGGTGATGATTTGAAAGACAAATTGTCACACAAGTGAACTGTACCACACTGTATTGTCATTTACGGACCTCCCTCCTGTAAAGAGGCACATAAATAAAGAGGGAAAACAACAGAAAGCCCTGGTTTTCATCTCTGAAACAGCTCTTCTGCTGCCCTGAGACTCCCACCTGAGTCTCAAGGTGAGAGAAACCCGCCTGCCCTTCTGCCAAGCCCATGCCAGGACATGCTCAGCTCCTCTGCAGCTCGCTCTACTCCAGCACATCTCCCTTGTCCTTGAGGGAATGCAGTTGGAAAGCAAGTCCTCGGGAACAGCAGGGGAGCAGTGGCACAGCTTGTCAGCCTCAGGAAAGCAAGGGTTCACTTGCCCAGCAAGACCTTGAGCCCTTCCCACCAGGGGAAAAGTGCAGGAAGCTGGGGTCTCTGCCCCTCTTTCACTTCTGCTCCACAAAGTCTCCTGTCCTCCCCCAAAGGACACATGAATGCAAGGGGAAGGGTGGCAGAGGGGGTGCATTCCCACCTCATTTTGAAGCTGAGGGGATGAAACAAATTTCCCTCCATTGGAAGGGTAAGAATTAAGGATTGTGTATGTATGAGATGCCTGTTGCAATTCCACCAAGAGAAAGGAGGAGAAATCCCACTGCATGCCTCCTCCCAGTGGGCAGGTGATGGGAAAAGTCTAAAGCACAAGATCATCATTTCCCTAGTGGAGAGGACAAGGGTCACAAAGGGGTAGCCAAGGGACAACCCTCTCTTCCATCACTCACCGAAGATGAGGGATCAAAGACGTGTCTGTGGGGAGAAGGGGGAGTGGACAAACAACTGATGCTTCTACTCTGCTCCTTCTGAAGGGAAGGTGTGCAGGGAGGGAACTGGGAGAGTGCTGAAGGCAAATATCCACCCTCACTCACCCTCTGCTTAGGAAAAGCAGAGCATAAGAAGGTTCTCAGCCACCTTCCCTCCCACTTTCTTCCACACACGCCAAGAAACGAGCCGATGCCCAGACCTCCCTTTCCCAAGTCTCTGGTGCCAGGTGTGCATGCCCCAGATCATCTCCTTCGGGTTTGTGCGCACGGGGAGGTGAGAAGGGGAAAGACGCTCAGCTCCCTTTGCGGCTGGAAGAGCCTGGATGTGCTCAGTACACCCCGAGCGGGGGGTGCACCGCCCATCCTCGGGGAGGAGGACGGCCCAGTGTCCCCTCTCTCAGCGATGCCCAAGCGTCTTTTCCCTTTCAAGTGTCCCTGGCAGGGTGCGATGCCCAGCGCCGCGTCCCTGAGCCCTGGAAGGGGAATCCTCAGGCCCTGCTCGCTCAGGTACGCGCTGGAGATGGGCACGGCGGGTGCTCTCTCTAGGGATAATTTGTCCTGTATCCCTTACAGAGGAACACACCGGCAGCGAGCGCGGCCGGGCCCGTGTGCCGGGGCAGCAAGGGCCACCCGCTGTCCCACCCGGTGTCCCCGCGGCGGGGTCACCCAGCGCAGGCTCCGTGCGCACGGGGGATGCCCAGCATCCCTCGTCGGGACCACGGGGCGCCCCGGCCACCCCCGCTGTCTCCCCCCGGCCGGCACGGCGGCACTCACGGTTCCAATAGACGGGGTAGCTCTCGGCGCTGGCCACATCCACCTCGTAGAGCCCGCTCCGCACGCACACCGGCTCCACGGCCGCCGGCTCCCCCGCGCC
>WAAG01004078.1:0-11832 GCA_013390105.1 Tichodroma muraria
CAATGTCAGGTGACATCCGGGGAATTATCCCAATCTTACGAGACATCAGGGGGCTTTTCCTAATCTCAGGTGATATCAGGGGCCTTGTCTCAATCTCTCGTGACATCAGTGGACTTGTTCGAATCTCTTTGTGACATCAGCGGAGTTGTCGAAATCTCATGTGACATCAGGGGATTTGTCCCAATATCTGGTGGCATCAGGGGAATTGTTCCAATGTCACGTGAGCTAAGGGGACTTGTCATAATCTTTTTGTGTCATCAGGGGACTTCTCCCAATATCTTTGGTAGATCAGGGGAGTTGTCTCAATCTCAGGTGACATCAGGGGAATTTTTCCAATCTTGGGTGATATCAGGGTACTTGTCCCAATTTCAGGTGACATCAGGGGAGTTATATCAGGTTCATATCTGTGTGTCATCAGGGGAATTAGACTGATATCTCTGTGACACAGGGCAGAGTTCCCAGCCTGTCTGGGTTGGCCGCTGGTGTCTGGAGTGCAGGGAACAAGGAGCTCCCACACCTCTGTTTCATGCCTCGCATAAAACTACCTGAGATCCTTTTCTGGGGTAGGAAAAACCTGATATGGCTCAGAAACGGTGAACCCGCAGTGAGCTCGAGCCGCAGAACTCAGGGAATTGAGCAAGAGCATTTTAAGCTGTGGTCCTTGGGAAACAGGCACTACTTTTGTTTCTTGGTTAGCGAAGCTCATCCATTGCTGTGATTCTCTATAGAAGTGAACAAGAGTTTCTCTCCAGCGCCTTTGAAAATTCCCATCTCCTGAAAAAAAAATAGATGTCATTGACCACTGGAGGCATTTTTTCCTCCGAAGGAGAGAGGAAGTGGAAGCCTAGAGTGCAAATTTCATTACGCTGCTAATTATGAGTTCCTCTCCTGAGCTGGTTAGCAGATGTTTTGATTAGCTGGTGTTCAAGAGCACTTATTGACAGAGTTCTGGCAGTTCTCCCCAAATAAAATATTTGTTTCGGGCAGCTCCCCTCCCCTCCTTGGCTAAGGCAGTTGCGTGCAAGGCTCGACGCATCTGTTTGTACTCAGCGTCCCAAAGGCAATGTTTGCTTTCTTTGTTTGGGTAGACAGAGGAATCGGTGCTCTCATGTTTTATTCATGCGAGTATTTCTTGTGAATGCCGCCTCCAGTATGCATCCGAGGCAAAAATATCACTTACAGTAACGCCTGAAAGACTCTTCCCTTGTGTTACAAATGGCCGCGCCAATTAATTGACTGCTGTTAATGCGTGCCCACCCCCTAATTGTAGCCGGGTTTGGAATGCTGCTGAAGCAATTATCTCCGTTCAGAATTGCAAATCGGGAGTTAGTTTTAATCAGGAAAGTGGGACAGCTCGTCCTGAACGAAGGCGGTGGCAGAGGTCTGAATGACCGCGGGCTTGGCGGAACGTATCCAGTGACCCTCTCCTGCATCCCCGGCTCCAAAGGAAGCCTCGGCTGGGCTCTGCTTCCCTCTGCTCGCTCCCAGGGGCCGTGTGGGGCTGCGGAACTGCTAATTAGAGAAAAGTGGCTTTATTTTCCTGTTCGTGACTGTGGCACCCCAGGCAGATGCAACCCGCGGGAATGACTGCGGGCAGTGCCCGGCGCTGCTCGGGTGCTGCTGTCCTGCCCTCATTCCATGTCCCAGCGCAGAAATTCCAGGGCAGGGTGGGCGCTGAACTCAGCCGAGATGCTGTTCCAAAGCCTCGCGTGCCTTCCTGTTTCCTGGAAAACACGTGGAGTCCCACCGTGCCACGTCTGGCCCTGGGAATAACTGAGCTGCGCTTGGCCATCGCTGCTACCGAGCGGCTCCTGCAGGACGGGGACGGTCCCGAGCCCCGAATTCCCAGAGCCCGAGGTGTGCCCCGCCCCGGAGCAGGGGAGCAGGGATCCTGCTCCAAAGGCTGGGTGCTCAGGAGGCAGGAGCTGCTGCTCCCGCAGGAACAGTGTCCCCTGTACCTTTGGAAACCTCTCCCAAACCAATTTTGTTCCCGCGTTTGGCTCTGCACATCCTTTTGGCGTGACTGAAAACCTTTACTGACAAACTGCTGTTTCACAACAAATACGGTGCGTTTTAATGGCAGTTCCTACTGCCATATTATTTTCCTACTCAGTGGGAAGGAAAGCCAGGTTTTCCTGGAGGAAGCTTAGTGCTGTGCCAGAGGTGACACCCAGCTCCCTCCCAAGCTTAGGTAATAACTTGAAGATTTATTTATTTCCTGCCACCATCCTCATTCCTTGAGCACAGGAAACAGCTCACGGAGTAAACAGAGCTCTCAGTGCTGCAGGAACCTTTGGAGGTCGCTAAGGCAAAACTGGGTTTTAGGCAAAACTGGGTTTTATTGTCGTCGTGGGCCCTGGACACAGCTGTCAGCCAAATATTTTCACGGAGAATTAAACTCTGCTAGAATCTCTGGCTGTCCTGCCATGCACAGGCAGAGCATAGGGAAAGAGTTGCAGCTGAGGAAATGGGACAGCTTTGGAGCAGGGATGCGTTCCCAGCTCTAAAAATATCATCCCTAACAAGCACTGCGGCACGGAAAAGTGTGAAGTGCAGCTCTCGTTCCTCCCGAGGTTTAGCACAGCCCCTTCTACCTTCTTAACGCTTTCCAGATATTTCACCTTTTGATATCAGAGCTGGAAAATTTTAAGTTCCCAGGGGAAATTAATTTAAAATAGGGCTTTGACTAAGAATTTCTGTTGCCAGAGCTCGGCAAGGGCCGAGGTGCACAGCCAGCAGTAGCTGTTCCTCAGAGCAGTCCCAGGACAGAGCATCTCATCCAAACTGGCAGCTGAGGAAAACTCTCCTGGCAGGCCCGAGGTCCCGGGGGCAAGCCCAGGGGAAATAACCTTGGCTCTCCCTGCAGGCAGCAGGGCAGCTGTAGATCCAGCCTTCCATGAAGCTGCAGAGCCACTGCAGAATGAGCCAATACTGAAGCTCAGCTCCCTTGGCTGGACCGGAGCAGCGTCGGACAAAACGACAACAAAGCCCAGATGAGCCCCGGGGGAAATAAACAAAGAGACCAAGAACGGGTCGAGGGACCTTATGGCAAACGTTCGTGGGTTGTTTGTGCCAGAGATGACGTGCGTGGCCTACAGGAATTCAAACTCAGAAATTCCTTTAAGGAAGAGAATAAGGATTTTTATTATGGCCATGTGCCTATATGCAAATACATATGCATATATATACATATATATATATATATGAATTTATTACGCCAGCTATTAGGATTTAGTCAAAAGCGTAGCTGTGTTTGATGTTCTTAAAATCCTTTGAGTCAGTGGATTAAGGAAGAATCCAAACTTTTGAAGTTCTTCCTAACTTAAAACGTAGCTCCAGCTTTTATGACTTAATGCAAAATTCATGAAGAAGAACCTAAGGACTTTGAGATCCAGAACACATACAAAACGTCTAAGTCAGTCATTTGGGTTTAAAATAGGATTTTAAGCCAATTTGAAAAATTTCATGGTGGTGGCAAAAAAATTCCCCACACTTCGGTGTCCCTAAGTTTGGTTCAGGTCCTGGACTCTGATTCCCGGACTTCAGAACCCCCCATATTTAATGGTGCCAGCATTCCTGTTTCCTTAACTCCGTTTAATGTCAAAGTGAGGCACTCCCTGGGCACGTTCCAGTGTGCATTTCTCCGGTGCCGAGTGCCCAGCTGCAGGAATTTGAGGTTCATGCGGAGTAGGAGGTGTCTGGATGCTCTCCCAGTGAGCAGCTGCTGCTGAATGCCAGGTTTTTACTCCATGCTGGTGTTTATTTACCTGCCCTAGAGGCGATCTCAGTGCCACACGGCTGCCCAGCGGCTCAGGGTGAGGCAATCCGAGATGCTCGGACTCTCCCAGCCCTCCACCCTTCCCTCGGGCTGTGCTGGTGTGAATTGAAGCCCGGGGAATCCTCCTTTTACAGCTGACCTGGCTGAAAACTGACTCTGCCTTCTGTAGTGGCTGAACCTCAGCCCAGTGACCTCCCTGAGCTGGCCCAGGGGCCACACAGGAGCTCCCTGTGGCACCTGGATGATCTCTCGTGGGGTCACAGGATGCTTTGGGTTGGCAGGGACTCCTTCCACTGCCCCAGGGTGCTCCAACCCGGCCTTGGACACTTCCAGGGATCCAGGGGCAGCCACAGCTGCTCTGGGCACCCTGTGCCCACCCCACCCTCACAGGGAAGAATTGCTTCCTTAGTATCCTTTATAAATCTACTTCTTTTCTTTTCCTCTGTGAGGCCACTTCCCCTTGTCCTGACCCTCCAGGCCCTGCAACTGTTGTCCACTTTATGCCACAAATAAATGCATTTGTTTGTATTCCTCTGCCCAGCCGAGTTACGATTTTTTAAGGCAACTGTATGAAAACCAGATTGTTTTTATCCCGGGAAATGGGGCAAAAGGACACTTTAGGAATGTCTGTAGCTCCCCATCCTATACTCCAGGTCACCCAAGGAATAGCAGAATGCATCCTACTCCAGCTGCAGGAGCCAAATGGCAACGTGACTTCGCAGGAAAATCCGAATCATCACGGGAGAGCAAAATTGGGGGGAAAGCAGATGGGGAGAGGGAAGTAAGGGGGGAGACAGCTGGGGAAAACGCCAAGAGCTCGGTTCCAGAAACCAAAGCGTCCAGAGCAGCCCAGGTTTTCTGAATCTTCAGGTGAGAGGCGTCCAGCAGAAGGGTTGTGCTGTCTAGGGCTGCTCGGTGCGGAGCCGCGGGGCACAAACTCTGCCCCCGACCTTCCAGGGTGGATTCCTTCCTGAGGTTATTCAGGGTTTGCTTCGGTGGGGCCGCCCTGGGTCGCGCCACACGCTGCTGGTCACAGCTCTCGGATCAAACAAATGGAAAGCAGGAGCAAGGTGCTGCCACAGAGCGCTGCTCCTCACATGGGACAGAGAACTCGGGGAGGTGCTTAAATCCCAGCCGTGGCAGGGGGGCTTCCACGAAGGTGGAGAAAAATCCCTGTCAAATATTAGAGAAATGCATTTGGGGGGAGGAAACAGCCCGAGGAGCAGGGTGTCCCGCACACCTGGCTTTGTGCAGTGGACAGAAGAGAAAGAAGAAGTGGGTTTAATCACTCCTCTCTCAGCAAAGGGGTTTATTTAGCCAGGGCTGAAACCTGCGGCTTCACTCGGCTTACAGCAACTGCAGCGTTTGTGTTATCCTGCCCCAATCCCCCTCCGAGCTAAGTGAGGAAGGACAAACAAAACTGGGTGTGTCTGTGGGTGAGATTAAACTTGCTGAATTGTAACTCTCTGCTGGGCCAAACTCTCCTGCTCCTAAAGTCACGACAATGACTTTATCTAGGACTTAAAACGTGGGGAAGCTATTTTTTAATTTGTTTAGAATTATTTTTTTTTATTATTTGCTTTACACGCAAAAGGACTTACCCTTTGAATTTCCTAGAATGCAAGTGGCCAAGTATGAGTCAAATTTAGGTCTAAAACTGTGTCCTTTGCAGGGACACCTTCCACTAGACCTCATCCAGTGTGGCCCTGGACACTTCCAGGGACGGGATTCTGTGATTCTGTGACTGTCTGCTGCATCATTCTGACCCCTACTCCACACATTGTTCTTTTCCTTACCGAGTTCGGGGTTTAAATTGTGCCCAAATTCACTCGTTTCCAGCACGTTTATTCCTGGTTCTCCAACAACTCCCCGCTGGCACTGGCAGGGGACAAGGCTCCTCAATGTCAGTGTTCCCTGCTCTAATGGAATCTGATTTTCACTTTGGCTTTCTGGAGTGAACTATAAGCAAAACTTGCACTTTTGGAGGCCAGAAAGAGACCACCGTGGTGAAATTAGCATTAAAACGTTAAAAGAGTCCTTCTGCTCCAAGAAGACTGCAAACTCCTAATTTACATATTAATAGCAAAACTTAATGCTCTGAAAGATAAAAAATGCAATCTTTGGCCAGATGCAGAGAGTTAATTACAGCAAGTGAAAGTATCCTATGAAAAGCACAAAGCAAGCCCTGAATATTCTGAAAGAATGTTGTTGTCAACTTTGAGTGCGTGGAGGGAAAAGAGAGAATTATTCTGTTGTTTTGGGCTTTAGAGGGAGCCTGGACAGATCCTCAGGATGGGCTGTCCCTTTGACATGCTGCCAAAGCAGATAGAAAAGATAAAATGGAGCACAGAAGGCCACTAAAAGCAACCTCTGGCCATTTCTTTTCCTCCTTCTCTTAGCATGGAATGTTAGCACTCACCTCGGGAGTGTTTTGTTGACACTAAGATTTTTTAAACTGCATTTGCTGCCACATGGATTACGTAGGGAAACACGGCAGCATCAAACCTCACTGAACAGATATTTTGAGCTCTCCTTCTCCTATTCTGCAGGGGGTCAAAACTCAGAGACAGATTAAATTTCAGGGATGATGATGAAAGGGAGTAAAAAAATAAAATTTAAAAAAAAAAAAGTAAACAAAAGGAAGACAACATAATTACATAATTTTAAAAAGTCCCCAAATGTACCTTAAAGGGAGGGGTGGATTTTCAGTCACTTGTTAGGCAAGTAAATACACAGTGAGTAATCTGTGCTTGCTTATTTCCTTCCAACCTTTGGGCCAGCTCCGTCTTTAGCAACACTTGCTCCACCAGTGACACAGGAGATTTTGGAGTCTGGGAGGAGATTTTAGGTGATGGGCTGCAGGGCATTGTCCATCCCCTCACAACCATCCCACCAAACCTCTCCAGGGCTGCAGGGCATTGTCCATCCCCTCACAACCATCCCACCAAACCTCTCCAGGGCTGCAGGGCATTGTCCATCCCCACACAACCAACCAACCCAACCTCTCCAGGGCTGCAGGGAATTGTCCCTCCCCACACCAACAAGCAACCGNCATCCCCACACAAACAAACAACCCAACCTCTCCAGGGCTGCAGGGCATTGTCCATCCCCACACAACCAACCCACCAAACCTCTCCAGGGCTCCTGGAAGCTGACCCTGGGTAACTCTAACTGGGGCTGGTGTGTCTGACCTTAAAAGATCAGCTGGTCACAACAAGAACCTTGCCAGGGGCTACAGTGACCTCTGACCTTCACCCTCACCAGGAGTGCAGGAGAGCAGCCGGAGCACTTCTCTGCCAGCTCTGGCATCCCTGCGGCTCTTTCACCCTCCAGGGGTGTAGGGATGCCTTGGCTCCCCGTGTGAAGCTGCACCGGCCTGCAGTGCCACGGGAAGGCAGGTGAGCCCCAGAGCTCTGCTGGCTCACCGTTTGTGTCGTGGGCACCGCCCAGGGGCGGATTAGTGAGTTTTGTTCCGGGCAGGGGAGTTCCCAAAGCTTTTGGGTGTCAGGCGCCGCTGGCTGTGGTGAGCCCAGGGAGAGGAGATCGCTGCTGCTGCCAGAGCTCTGCTGCAGAGATCTGCCACGGGGCTGTAGCAGCCAGCACTTCTCACCTTGCACACATCCCCTGCTCCACAAACTCCATCTCCCGGTGATTTCCTGGGCAATCACTGCACTGTGCTGCTTCCACAGACGTGCACAAAAGCCGGGAAGTGAAGTGCTGTTGGAGACATCCTGGGCGGCAGCACAGACACCTGGAAAGCTGCACAGTCCCTCTGCTCACCAGGAGCTCTGGAATCCCCAGGAATCCCAGAATGGTTTAGGCTGGAAAAGACCTCGAGGATCATGGAGTCCAGCCTGTGACTGATGCCCACCTCGTGGGGATGCTTCCAGGGCGAGCCCGGGGCTCGGATCAGCCTGTAAAGCCTGGCCTTGCAGAAAGCACTCAGCAGCAGCATCCTCTGCCTCCACACCCGGGCTTGTGTTGCCAGTTTCTGCTGAATCCTGGCTGAACGTGGCAGCGTGAGGGGCAATGTTTGCCGGGCTCGGGGGGTGATCTCCTGCCCCCCCCCCAGCACCCTTTGGAAGCTCCAAAATGCATGAACGTTGCTCTGCCAGTCACCCCTCCACCACACAGGGGCCGGAGTGCTGATGGGCTCCTCACCTGGCAATCAGGCAGCACTTGGTGGCAGCTGAGACCAAGAGCAGGGCCACAGGCAGCAGAGATTAGTGCAGCTCCTTTGGCTGCTGCAGGGAAGAGGTGAGTTGGTGTTTTCTGCTTTTGAAGTGTCTCTTTTTTGCACAAAGGTGTTGGATTTGTCACTTAAATGGCTGCGAGCTCTTAGGTTCTTGCTGTTGTTCAAAGGAAGAGAAATGTTTTCAAAAAAAAAAAAGGGGGGAGGTGCTGGAGGGAACTGCGTGTTGTGTTCATCGATACACGGATAGTGTTGGATTAAAATTACACCTCGTGAAACTCCCCTCAGCTGCAGGATTTGTTCTGGGGTGCAGGGAGGTGCTTT
The DNA here is from genome assembly GCA_013390105.1 of Tichodroma muraria. NCBI lineage: Eukaryota > Metazoa > Chordata > Aves > Passeriformes > Sittidae > Tichodroma > Tichodroma muraria. Next base: position 8,295 of record WAAG01004078.1, read on the forward strand.
GAAAAGCAGCAGCACTGGCACAGGCCCTGGTGGGGCTCGCTGCCTCAAGGGCCTGGCAACAGAAAAGTAAGAGTTTACAGCAAAGTTTACTTTTCCGTAATGCCTGGAAATTTCCCACTGCTCAGGTGGTGACACATTCGAGTGAGGAGCCTTTCTGGAGGGACAGGCAAAGGATGAGATAAAAGAATAAAAAGCCTAATGGTAAAATTAGCTCCCTCTTTCACTTTTAAAGGGCTGGGAGTGGAGGGCTGAGATCTCAGGTGACCATTTGTGCTCTGCTTTTGTTCTGGTGCGGACAGCTGAGTTGAATGCAGCGTTTTAACTGTTTTTAAAATGAGGCAATTGGTTGTATTTACTGCCACTGAGGACACACTGGCTTCAGTCCCCTCTGATCCCTGGAATGGAACAAACTCCGGGGCTGTACATGGCTTGTAAACCCTCCTGTCACAGCCCTTTCCCCGGCCACTTCTGCTCCTTGATGTTGCTAAAAGCAAAGTATTTGTGCTTTTGAATGCATTTTGTTTGTCCTCGTTGACAGCTGGAACATTTTCTGCAAGTGGCAACCCAATACCAGGAGCACTGACAGAAACCTCCAGCTGGGATTGTCCTTCCCTCCCCAGTACATTTCTCATTTCCTCCTGCTCTTTGCTTCTAAAAGTGGTCAGGAAACGTCAAGTTAGTCTCACTCAGACTCTGAGGTCGGAGCCGGGGGAGCAGAGTGTGCAAGTGACAGAGCATCCCCGTGCCAGAGACAGAGGGAAGGAGCTGTTGACTCGCTGGGTCAGCCCTGGCCCAGTTTTCCAGGATGCCGCAGGGCTGCCCTGGAAAGCCCTCCTGTGCCTGATTTCTAGAGGCTGATTTCTCTCAGGCCTGGCTGTGGGAGGGCTCACGTTGATTTGCAGGAGAGCTGTGAGATTTTCCAACATAAACTCATCGAGTCTTAATGCCCCTCACACCTCGGGACTGAGGTTTTATTTGTCTCAAAGCCTGTCTGACTCCTCTCTCTCTCTGCTGTAATGAAGTGTTTTGCTAAGCCATTGTTTTTACCACCAGTGTATTCCCTGGCTGCATCTTTGTGGTGGATTATTCGCTCCAGAATCTTTTCTTTTTCATCTCAGAGATAAATATACATTTCGGGACCAGGTTTTGAAATACCAGTTTGCTTCAGGAAACTTCTTATGAGCGAGTTTGGGAAGCCAGCACTAAATCACTTTTGTATATTTTATTTCCCAAGGAATCAGACCCACTTTGTTTATTAGACAGCAAAACCCCAAGCAGAATGTAAAATCCGAGACTGAATCAGAAAGGAGCATTGTGAAAAAGTGGAAGCTGTCTTTCCCTGGCAATGGGGAAATACATTCCTTCACTTTAATATGAAAAAGAAATGACACAAGGGTCAAGGAATGCAACCAAAGGCACCCGAGGGGTCTGAGAGGAAAGCTGCTGGCTCTACAAACAGCTCGAGGGGTGAAGCTGTGGGGGCGTGGGTGCCTTACACAGGGACCCGCGTGTCCCTGCTGCCTCGGGGCTGCGGGTTTGCTGCGGAGCCCACACGGTTTGGATTCCCAAACAGACACGGGGATGCACAAGCCTGGAGCTCCGAACTTTGGGGTAAAACAGCCGTTTGAGGGGTGGGGGGTATGCGGCAGGCGGTTCGGGAGGCTGCACCTGCCTGCTACCTCAGGCGGTGTGGCCGGGAGCTTGGGATAAAGGGAGGCTGCAACCCCAAGAGAGGGAGGGAGAGAGAGAGAAAACAGGGAAAGGGAGGGGGAGAGAGAGAGGGAAAGAGAGAGAAAAACAGGAGAGGGAGGGAGAGAGAGAAAAACCGGGAGAGGGAAGGAAGGCAGGAAGGAAGGGAGGAGAAAGAGAGAAAAAAACGGGAGAGGAAGGGAGGGAGAGGCAGAGAGAGGGAGAGGAAAAGAGAGAGAGAAAAAAACAGGAAATAGAGAGAGTGAAAGACAGAAAGAAAGAGAGAGGGAGAAAACCAGGAGGGAGGGAGGGAGGGAGGGAGAGAGAGGGGAGTGCTGGCTGTGTGGACGGATGGCTGCACGGACGGATGGACAGATGGAAGGACGGCTAGATGTTCCTGGCTCAATGCCAACCCTTACCCGTGTCCTGCCGGAACTGATGCATGGACTGGAGGTCGATGACGTAGGGTGCCAGCTGGACATCGACCTGTCCCAGCACCACGCTGCCACGGGCATCCTCCTTCAGCACGTTCTCGATGTGGTGGCACACGGCGGCCGAGTAGGGCCGCCAGCGCCCGTNAGAGAGGAAAAAACCGGGAGGGAGGGGGGAGAGAGAGAAAAAACTGGGAGAGGGAGAGAGAGGGAAAGGGGGGGAAGGAGGGAGGGAAGAAGAGAGGGAAAGAGAGAAAAAGATGTGGGAGGGAGAGAAAAAGACAAAAAACACAGCTGTGTGTCCCGACGGCCTCTCCCTTTACTGGAATGAAGTCACAGGACTCCTCTGTCTCCTTTTTGACATCAACCTGTGGCATTTCTGGGTTTTCCTGACAACTGGGGACTTGTCTGGGATCCTTCCACTGGAGCAGCTCCAGCCGGCCCCCGGCCAGGGATGGGGCACCCGAGACTGCCCAGGACTAGAGGGACACCGGGGTGTCCCTGGAGGGTCCACAGGGAGAGGGACACTGGGGTGTCCCCAGAGGGTTCACAGGGAGAGGGACACCGGGGTGTCCCTGGAGGGTCCACAGGAAGCAGCGCTGGAGATGGACGCCCAGAGAGGGCAGTAAAGGCCAGTCGGGAAGGCTCTCGGCAAATCTCACCAGTGAGGACAGTTTTGGGGAGTAAAACGTGGCAGGATGCCCAGCCTGGGCAGCAAAGGGAAGCGGAGAAAAGGGTCATGAGCGTGGGGATGATGATCACCAAGTACCTCCGAAGGGTCCTGTAGGAAAATGTCGGGATGGTTTGCACCTTTGCACCTTCCCCCAGAGGTAGCTGAGGACATGGACGCCCGGAAGGGGCAACGTGGTTTGGGAAAGGATCGGTCGAAGAGGAACGTGGAGCAGTGTGGCCAAGGCAAATAGCAGTGAGAGGCTGTGTGATCAGGAATGACTGGGAAGTTCCCAGTCTTGTCCTCAAAATCTGCAGCCTAATACACGGCCAGCTGCAAGTCCCTTGTATTCCCAGCTTCCCGGAGAGGGAAAACAGGGAGGTGTTGCTGCTACACCCCCAGCCCTCCCTGGGCCATTGTGGCACCAGGGTGGAGGATTTGGGTCTGTGCTACCGAGGACTTAAGGGGGTTTCTCTGTGGTGAGGAACGCCAAGGCCTGGTACAGAAATGCTGGACTGGGGACACAGCCTGGGAAGCTGGGCAGGACCGGCTTTGGGGTGCCCTGTGAGGGACAGGGACAGGCTTTGGGGTGAGGTTTAAAAGACTATCTGTCACCAAAGCCTGCCCTGACACACGAAGGGCTCGTGTTTGAGTCACTGGGAAGGTGAGTTTGCAGAGAATTTGGTGGCTGTGGGAGGGTGGGAGGCCACCTGCAGCAGGAGCAGGGGCTGGAGAGGTGGCAGAGTGG
>WAAG01004081.1:0-17793 GCA_013390105.1 Tichodroma muraria
AAATGTAACTCACAGCTTTACAAACAAACACCAAAAGTGAGGACTGCAAAAATGCAAATGGAGGCATTTAATATGGAGGCAAGATATATTCAGTGAAGTGGTTTTAGAACCCATGCAGCATTTTTATTTCTGGTTAATCTACTTCCAATAAATCTGGATGTAAGAGAGATATTAAAAGAAAGATTCTGAAAACAAAACCTGACTCTTGATAAGCATTAATATAATGAGAAAAACATATAAGTGAGGAAAAAATGTGTGTGAAACATGAAAAGAGACAAAATTTGGCTTTGGAGATCTTCAGGGAAGAAAAGATTTTATAAAACTGAGAGAAGAGTGGAAGATGCAACTCCATTGATAAGATGAAGAAAACCACTGATTTGTACATTTTTAGGATGTCTGAGAGCCAGGCTGGCAAGGAAATCTTCTCAATACCAGTGGGTGAAAGAGCCAAACTGGGAAAGCACCCCCACCCCCCTCAGGAGCTGGGATGCCCAAGGATACCTGCAGCTGACTCTTTGAAATGTCATTTTCACATAAATTTCCTTTCAAAAAGAATCAAAAAACATCCAGCTCTACAGGTGTCAGTATCACAAATATTGCCTGAATTCCATTAAAATATTTCTAGGTTTCCTTATGAAGTTTCCATTTACAAAGGCTGTGAATGGAGTAACCACAAAACAAATCAAATTGTTGTTCAGTTATGTTTTAAGACACTGCAAGATGTACTTACCTTGAAAGCATTGCAAGAAATCCAGGAGTGTTTGCTGTGAGCTGAGCTGCCCTGGACCAAAACAGAGCAACCCCGAATTTTTTTAAGCCAGTGAGCAACAAAAATCCTCTTGCATTCAACAAAACCCGCTCATATTTACTCTCCCTGACTCACTCTATTCTGCATTCATTCCCTTCGTGCTAAAAGGCAACTCAGCCACTTCTCCCATGACAAAAATTCCTTTCAAAGATAATGAAAGAGTGTTATTAGTTAATTGTAACCCTTGGCTGTAGGACTTCCATCCCCTCTGCACACGGTGACAGCCAAAGGTGTTGGGGTCTCATGGGAGTAACGAGCAGCACCCAGAGAGCATTAATTAACCAATTTCATGCTCTCTACCCAGGTGGTACCAATGCTTCAGCTGGTTTTACATCCTCTCTGTGTGAAACATTCCTTTCTCAGGGCACATCTGAGAGAACAGTCCCGTTCCCCAGGGGAAAATTTCACTGCAAAGGCACGAAGCAGCGTTTAGAGCATGGAAAGGTTGGGGTGGGAGGGGACCTTAAAGCTCATCCTCCTCCACCCAGCCAGCCTGGCTTCGGACACTTCCATCGCTGCCAACCCCTCTGGGTAACCAGATCCTACCTAAAGACACTGAAAAATTCAAACGTTTCCTGAAGGGTTTTCAAACCCATATTTTTATGACATAATCTGGGTTCCCCATCCAAAAAAACAAAGTTTATTTGCACTCAGATTTCTAGGAGTACGATTTTATTGCTTTAACTGTTATTTCTTAGAAGCTTTTCCCCATCACCCCTTGACTTGCATCCCATTTATCTCCTTTCACTGATGTTTCATCAAACATTGTTGCTCTTCATTAAGCACAAAAGCACAACAGAGTGCTTATTAATTGATATATTTTACCTACAGAGAAAGAAACAAACAACCCCCCCTCCTTTATAACTTCCTAGAACCAAACTGTGATTTGTGGGGTCCCACTAGTACAAGATTGTTCTTAATGATTAATTCAATAAAGGCCATTACTGGAAGTAACTGAAAATAAAAGTGAGTAGGTGAATTTGAATATTCAACACCTCATTCAAAGCTCATGAAAACCTGTGTAGTCCTTAAAAATAAACGTTATAATTTATCCCATCCAATTATAATCCCAAGTGTAAAACAAAATACACCTACAGAAGGTAAAGATTATATCTTCCCTCCACACCCCCACACCCCCCCATTTCATCAGCTCTAAAATGTTTTAAATCACTGTATTTATTATTAAAAGGTTTCAGGTTTCATTCATAACCAGGTTTTGTTCCCCTGACCATAAAGCACTTCCTAACACATTACAAAAGGTTCTAGTGCTGCCGTTTGCTTTAGCACCAAAAAAGAAAAATCAAAGTTGTCTTTCAGGAGAGTGTCAAAGTGAAAGTGAAATAAAAGGAGAAGTAGTCTCAGAAGAAACAACACAGTTAATAAGAATGAAGAAAAAAATAATAAAGCGGGAATTTCTCTTAATCAATGTGTAAAAATATTTTTGCTTTCTTTTAGAGGTGAACAGAAATTTAAGGTCAAGAGATGACTTTTTATCTAACATTTACTTTTTTGCTTGCAGCTGAAAATTCTAACAGTTTGATCCTACATTAAGGGTTACTCTACCTCGACAAAATAAGCTGCATTTCCATATTCTTTTAACCACACAAGTCACAGACATATTAACAATGATTTCTGAAAGAAAATCTGGCTTGATTTCTATCGATGCAAAAATTCCTGTTAAATTTAAAAAAAAAAAATAAATTAAAATTAGAACTAATTAAAAATTAGTTCTGCATCTGTCTTGGAGCAGACATTCATCCTAAACGTTTTCTGCACATACCCCAACGGGGAGGGCTGGAATTGGCACGGCACAGCCCTGCCAGCTCACATAGGCTCCCCTGATTTTCTGGCTTGAATTGTGGCTGGAGGGTAAAAGCCAAAAAATGGAGACTGACTTCACTTCTGTCTGCAACAAAACTCCCACTGACCTGGCCAAGGTTGGAATATCGTAATAAAAAGAAGGTGTTCAAAGGCTCAGTGTGGATTTTCTGGGTGTTGATTTGATGGTGACATTGTGACAACAGGTCTGTGGTGGAACACAACAGTGACAGTGCCCAAATGCACAGAGGGACACTGAGCCAGGGCAGTGTCACGTGAAACAATCTGCAATGGCCAAGCAAACCAAAATGTTATTTCAGGGCACATTGGTCTGTGCCAGCTCCCTGTGACAGAGGAGAACAGCCCTGGCATCAGCAGCTCAGCTCAAACAGTAAAGGCAAAAAAATGGCCAACCCCTGCAGGCACAGTCCATCCTTCCTAGAGGAAAAGTCCATCCTTCCTAGAGCAAAAACCCTCACCCTTCCTAAAGGCCAAGTCCTTATCCTTCCTAAAGGCCAAGTCCTCATCCTTCCTAAAGGCAAAGTCCTCATCCTTCCTAAAGGCAAAACCCTCATATTTCCTAAAGGCAAAGTCCTCATCCTTCCTAGAGGCAAAACCCTCATCCTTCCTAGAGGCAAAGTCCATCCTTCCTAAAGACAAAAATCCTTATCCTTCCTAAAGGCAAAAGTCTCACCCTTTCCCCCCTGTTTTTATTTCAGAGCACTGTGTTGTGCAGGATTTGTTTATCAGAAACATCTGTGATGTGCAACATTTTCACATCTCATGCTCCATTAAATAAGTTATTCAGTTACATGTTCCTTAAAAGTTAGCGTGGATAAAAAACTACTGCTCAATGAACCTTGTGGGTCCCTTCCAGCTCTGCATATTTTGTGATTCTGGAAGAAGTAGAAGTCTTTAGAACGTGAGAGGAATCAATAGAATTTGTACTTACAATAAAGTAGCCACAAAATTAGTTTTTTATATAATAATAAATAAAATAAATTACCTCTATGTACGTTTTTCCATTCTGCAGAATCCAAAGCATCAGGAATCCATCCCCACAGAGAAAGGAATAAACCTCAGCACGGAGAAAGGCAGACACCTGTGCCATAAAAACACTTGGGGGGGGGTGTGTAATATATTTTATTGGGCAAATATAAAAAGCAGTCGCATCAATCAGACCCTAAAGAGGCATTTGGAAGACCTTAGAATACAGAGAATTAATTCTGGAGTACAGAGGCTTCTCACTCCACCATCCATCAGAGCAGCAGTGAACACTCCCAAAGTTTCGCTGCTGCTGCCAACAGTTGTAAAGAAAACTGAAGCCATGAATTGCCCAAACAAGAGCTGAGCCCCTGCTGCTGACACAGCAGCTCTGCCAGCCCTGCAGCCACCTCTGCTGCTGCAAACATCTTCTCATTTGGGGTGGGTCATTTGAATGACCCAGTAATTGCTTCTCAAAATCTCTGGGTTAAATCCAGGCTCCTTTTCGCCTCCTGCCGCAGCCTTTGGGTGACCAAAGCTTTGCCTTCCACTTGCTGCCTTGTCAGCTGCCCATACATTTCATCCCCACCTGTATTTGTCTGTGGTGACTCCACCTGGTTCACGTTCCTTTGTGTTGAACACCTTCCTCTTTCACTGCTCAACACTCCCTTATTTCCTCAAAATCCACAAATTCTTATTCCAGGCTGTGAAAATGTTTCTGCCTTCACAGAAAAACTACTTTTTAAGTACTACTTCACCAGTACTTTCACAACTACAGTTCCTAACTTGTATCAGGAACGTCCCAGACAACATTTCTCATCAGTTTTAAAGCAGCTCTCTCAAACAGCCCAATGCCTCTCTATTCCCTGCTACAACTCCAGTTTTTGTTGCTGCCCTATCAGACATTTTGGCCCCCACCCAAACTCCTCGTCCCTCGTTGCTGTCATGTGGAAAAAACTGTGTTAATACAGCCTTAGCTGACTCTTCATCTCATTTTAATCCAAATTTAAAATATTTTTTATTCTCTTCCCAATGAATTATCTTTATTCTCCCTCCTCCTGCAGCTCTGGAAAGTGTTAGCTCTATACCACACATGAATATTATGAACTGGAAACACAAAGCTGGTCTTGCTTTTCTAAACAACAGAAAGAGAATAGAAAACAGATTAAGATATCCCCTTACATAATAAAAAAACAAACCCTAATACATTAATATAAAATTTCATTTAAGCCTTCTGTCATCTGTCTTAAGCTGTCTTGATGTTTAAATTGTCCTTAAAGCCATTCTCTGAAACAGCTCAGGAAAAAATGTACTTGCAAAAGGCACACAGAGCTATGAGTTTGCTTTTGATGTCATCATTGAAATGAAGAATAAAAGCAAAGATCTGCTGTGGGGCTGACAGCTCTGTGGATGGTGTCCTAACCCAGCTTTATTGCAGATAATGAGATAACCAATGGTTTTATTAAGCAAATGCTGGTAGGGAATATGGTAATACACAAAGAAAACTTGGTTTGAGCAGTCTTTTGTTTCTAATTATGAGCACTAAGGGCATTCAGATAGTGCTCCACACCAAACCAGTCCATCCCAGTCCTTTCCTGGAGCTGAACTGCGATTGAAGGTCCTGGAATAACACCCCAGCCAAGTATACTGGATAAACATGCACAATTTCAGTTCAAATCTCAGTACCTTTCCATCCAATACTGGGCAGTCACTGAGTTAAAATTGGATATTTTTTTTTATATCCTGACTTGAGAGACTTTGTTCTACACCAATCCATCACTGTCAGTACTTTTAAGGGCAGTAATGCAAAATATTTTACCAGACAGCAGGACCTTAAGCGAGAATTAAAACACAATAGAAGTGTGACACATCTGTGCTGCTGGTGTCTCTCTCACTGCTGTAAATTCTCTGCTTTAGTTTTACACTTTGCTCAAAAAACTGCAATTTAGTTACCATATAAGCAAGGTTAAATGCTGCTGTCTGTAGGCCAAGGGAGAAGTAACAGAGTCTTCAAATGAGAGGGGTTTTTTCACATTTATTTGCTGTCTCTTGGCCAGGCACCAAGCTTTCATATTCATAGCAGCATAAAAAGCAACCAAAACAACAACCAAAACTCCTGCTGAGACTATTAAAGTGTCATTTTCGGCAGCAGGACTCCATAAATCACAGAGACATTCCCACGGCAGGTTCTGCCCCTGCAGTCACGGCAGCTGCTTTGCTCACACAGGTGACTGGATCAGCTTTGTTATGTACCAGGAGGCCCCTGTCCTATTCCCTGCCCCACTTTTAGCTCAGGAAACATCTTCCACGAGGATTTAATGTGCCAAAAATGTAGCTCTCACCCAGCTTTCCTCCTTGCATCCCTGCCTTGGGCTGTGGATGAGCTGCAGGTCCAGCTCCAGTCTGGGCTCCGCCTAATCCTGGCTACACTCGCAGCCCTGGGATCCAACAGCCTCAGCTCGTGGGAAAACAGAGGCTCAGCAAGATAATCCAGTCCCAGGGAATAAACTCAGGTGTCTGGGCAGGTAAAACACAGCCCTTGGTTGGCCTCATTAGGAAAAACGAAGTTCAAACTGATTCCCAGGCGCTGACCTGAAGCGCAGGGGAGACTCTGGGTCATGGATCAGCCACACAAACGGAAGGAGGAAACATCAGAACTTACCAGCACACGTCTTTGGGGGGGGTTTGTGTTAAAAGGGAAAATTATCAGAGCCTTCAGAAATAAAATAATTCAAGGTCAGGAGCAGCCCCTCCACTTCCAGCTGCAAAGATGCTGTTCCACATCCCACTGGAAGGATTTGGCATCAAAGAGTCTGGGCTGGAAAATAGGATGGAAAGAGGAGCTGCCCTTGACAGCATCTGCTGGTTCTCATTTAACAACAATAAACTGCAATTCTGCTTTTTAAAGGCAGGATCTTTCACCTTCACATTTCACAGGCTTTATTCACTACATTATAAAGTAGATTTAATCTAAACCCCTCTATTTAAACAATATGCTTGGGGTAAAAACAAAAGGAGTGGCACCCTTAAGTTCCCATTGCTGTTGCAAAATGTTTCTGCTGAAATGGGGAGGAAAAGTGGGGGAAGAAGATCTCTCTAATGCCATTGATAGCACAGATCAAATTCTTTTAAATTACACACAGAAAATCCTCCTCTTCTGAAGAATTTAATAGCAAAGCTGCAAAGAGTACCTATGTATTAAGGAGCCTTTATTAAATATCCAGAATATGTTATGTGATATTTATTCCTTTCCTAGAGTGCATTATCACCAGCACTTGTACAGGAATATATTATTTAAATCAATAGCAAAGTTCTCATTGATATCTTTGAAAGCAGCTTACAGCCTAATTTACTAAAAGCACTCATCTGCAGAGAGTGTTATTTATTAGAATTAATTAAATCCTTCTGTATTATGTTAAAATGCACATCTTGTAAGTCCTTGAAGGCCTGGCTGAAAAGAAAAATAAAGTTTTACAGCCTCTATTTTAGCAAAGAGAAATAATGTCAATCAGTCAACAACCTGGTCTGTTAAAACGTTGTCATGAAAGGAATATTAGTTTCAAAATATTTAATTTTCAAATAGTAAAATGTTCTTCTTGAGCTGGTAACATTTTAATCTGCTTTCTTGTATTACACATACCAAAAAGGGAAAACAAAAAAAAATTGCTGTGGTATGACAATTCAAGTTTGTTCAGTGAACCAGGAATATTGCTGTCCAATTCTCAGTGTTTAGGAGATGAGCCTGTACTGCAAATGAGGAAATCAGGGTGCCACTGCTGCTGAATATGTGAATAATGAGGAAAATGCAGAATAATAGCAATTCACATATTTGCTTAATGACATTTTAAGATTAATTTTATCCAAAGAAAATCCTTCATGTTATTTTAAGTTGAATTTTACCAAAAAAAAACCTTTGTGGGATTGAAGTTCCAATCCCCTCCTGACATTTCTGCCTTATTGAGTAATTTGGGGTCCATTTGGGAGAGGCAGGGATCTCAATGTCAGGGAGTTTGCAACAAGAGGCAGGGAGGGATGGAACACAAAATCAGACAAAGAGGGTGGATTGGAGGGATCCATGAAGGTCAGAGGAAAAGTGGAATCCAAATGCAGCTGAACGACCTAACTGAGCATGAAAACTGGACATTATCAGCATCCTGGTGATAACTTCCCTCTGGAACTAAAACAAAAAGTGTTATTTAATGTTTGTCTTAGAGTACAGCTCAGCCAAGATTAGGAAACTATTTCGCTACTTTTGAGTCCTCAGAGTTGGAGTTACTTTACATCAGTAACGTTTTTTCTTCCACCACCTTGCAAGGCCACTTCTGGTGCCCTTGAAGGTTTAGAACTGGCATCACTCCAGGATTTTTCATGCATTAAGTGTATTTTAACTGTGGCAAAAGCTGTTAAAGCCTCCCAAGAGCACCGGGCTCATCCACAGAGTTCAGAAAAAGATTCTTTGCCACTCTGACTCGCTAAAGCCCTGCACAGAGCACAAAGGCAGAGCCCTGCCCGCCGCTGCAGCACCCAGGGGTGCAGCTTTGTGCTGGGATTAGCTCCCACATGCCAGCCCTGCAATCACAGCCAGAGCTCCAGAGCCTCCCACAGCAGTCACAAAGGTCAGGCTCAGCTGCTCTTCCCAATTATTCCCCAGCCTGGACAAGAGCAAACACTGGGACTCGCGGGCTGGACTCAACGCTGAAGCACAAAAGCTACTCAGCTGCTCCTTTTGGTTCCATCACTGCCATTTGGAAGATTCGGGGTGATTATTTTTTTTTTTTTAAAATATATTTTCTCGAGGCTCAGTGGGATTGTTAAACCACCCAGAGCGGGACAAGCAGGCCACACAAGCAGCTGGACACCGAGCCTGAACTTTTAAACCCAAGAGCTGTGAAATACTAATAATCCTGGAGCGAGGAGAAATGGATTTGCTCAGGTTTAGGGGGCCAAAATGATCAATCAGCACACAAAGGACTCCTTCCATCACTAATGTGCTTTTGCTGGGAATAATATATGTAAGAAAAATGGAGTTTTTAACCTTTTCTCCGGAGAACGACTGCTTTCCAGAATTATTCGACGGCAGCGACGGGGATGAAGAGGAAATACTTGTCTGTGGAGAAGATTTAGAGCTTAATCCTTTTGACGGCCTGCCTTACTCCTCCCGTTATTATAGGCTGATGAAAGAGAGAGAAGAGCTTCCAATATGGAAAGAAAAATGTACTTTCATGGAAAGTTTGCTTCATAATCAAATTGTGATTGTGTCAGGAGATGCTAAGACTGGCAAGAGCTCCCAGGTCAGTACAACAGACTTGGTTGGGGATTTTTTTAATGTATTTTTAGAACATCTAATGAGGTATGAATTTCAGAGTCCCTGTAACTATTGTAATCCAAGTATTAAGGCCAGAAAGGGAAAGTGAAATACAGAAGGTGAATAAAGATTAATGCAGTCAAATACAGATTTAAAATATATTAAACATTTTAATAACTTTCTTCCAGCACTCAAAAAATTTGCAGTTACTTTGTGTTTTGGTTCTGATTAGTGCAATATCAGGGAAGAAATACAGGGGATTTGTCGTAAAAGAAAGTGAAAAAAATTCCCAGGGAATGAAGGATTGAAATCAGCAGGGCTGCTTCTCAGGGAGAATTAATGGTCTTTCCTTCCTTTCAGCCAGGAGCAAATGTTTTCTCCAACAGCACAAAACTACTTTACAAAACTCATGTTAAAAAAATTCACTGAAGCCAAGATCTCAGCTGAGTCTAAGGACACAAATATCAGTCAGGACTATGAAATTCTTTTGTAACAATATATAACAACCCAGGTCTGTTGTCACAGTGAGGAGAAAAGAATTTTCAAGTAAGTGCTATCAGCCAAAATACTCTTGTTTATGGCTGGGATCAGGAGAAAAATTTCTTGCAGGTAAAGCTGCAGGATAATTACTGTTGCAGGGCATCTCATATATCCTATAGACTTCAATGCTGGACACTTCCAGAGATCACATATTGAACTAGAGGCATTGCACCTCTCCCTGGAAACTCCTATGTTCCCATAAAAGTGATTCACACACAAATAATTTTTGGCGTGCCAAGTTTTTGCTCCTTGTTATTGACTGCAATTTACACACAAAAAAGTTGTGTAATAGTAAACAACTTGCTAAGAAATGATAGCTTTTAAATTGTCCTTTAACAAGGCAGATTTTATTGAACCCTTAATAAGATGTAGCACATTGCTGGTTGGTTTTTAGACTGGCATTTAAACCAGCATTTCTAGAAATGCATAAAACCATACAGAAGTAAATTATACGTGGCTGATGCACCTAGGTTTAGATGTTGATTAAATGAATGATTTGAATTCTAATACATCCATTAAAGTAATATTTACAATGCAGTTTTAATTTCTCGTAACAACAACACACGGATATTTTCCAGTGTCGATGTTATATAAATACATAAATTAGGGAGCTGCTGTGTAAGCTCCCGGAGCAGTTGGGTTTCACTTACGTGTTTGCAGAGTAATTCATCTGGAACGACAGACACCGGCTGTGGCATTTGTCAGTTTGAAATCCTGGGACATGTTTTCCATGGGTATGGCACGGCAGGAGCAGGTTTGCCGCTGAGCCAGGCCCGAGCACAACGGCACCAACCTCGCCGGACCCACGAGCACGCGCCCGTAGTGACCCTGCTGTCACCTGCTCCCCAGAGGCCTCTTCTGCAGCAAATCCCAACCGGCCTGAGTCCAGCTGAGCAATTCCCAGATAAACCTTCTAACCCGCGTTGAGAATTTCAGAAACTCCAACGCGACGCGCTGGCATCGGCAGCTCGCGAGCGCTCGGCTTCGCCGCTCCGCTGGATTCCGGCTTCTGCCGGGAGAGTCGCGGCTGCCCGGCGTTGCCGCGCCTGCTGAGCGCGCCCAGCGCTCACTGCCGGTGTTTCCGTGTCCCCGCAGGTGCCACAGTGGTGTGCTGAGCACTGCCTGGCCCTGCGGCCCCGCGGGGCCGTGGTGTGCACGCAGGTGCTGCGCCAGGCCGCCGTGGCGCTGGCCCTGCGCGTGGCCGACCAGATGGACGTCAACGTGGGCCACGAGGTCGGCTACTGCGTGCCCTTCGAGAGCTGCTGCACGGCTGAAACCATCCTGAGGTTGGTGCCTTTGGAGGCCCTCGGGCCCAAGGGGTGGCTGGAGAAGTTTGGCAGCTGGCAGCGCTGCAGATCTTGCGAACGAAAATCGGAGTTGTTTGGTAAAGTTGTAAAACATTTTAAAACCACAGGGTGCTCTGAGTTAGAAGGGACCCCACAAGGATCATCTGTCCAACCTCTGGCCCTGCACAGACGCCCCAACAATCCCCCCCTGGGCATCCCTGGGAGCTTTGTCCAACCAAGCTCCTGGAGCTCTGGCAGCCTCGGGGCCGTGCCCATTCCCTGGGGAGCCTGGGCAGTGCCAGCACCCTCTGGGGAAAGAACCTTTCCCTATCTCCAGCCTGACCCTCCCCTGACACAGCTCCAGGGAAGTCCTTCATTCCCTCAGTCCAGGCCACCACAGAGCACAGACCAGTGCCTGCCCCCCTCTTCCCCTCACACAGAAGTCTTAGACTGCAATGAGATCTCTCTTCTCCGGAGATTTTGTGACTAATCAATAAGCAAGCACTAAAAGGTTTGAAGGAGGAATTCTGGGGTAAATCATAGCAGAGATTTAAGTGGGCAAGGTTACTATCCATGCAAAACTTCATTAAGCACCGCAGTAACCTCTTTTTCTTTTCCTTTACTTTTTTTTTTTCTATTTTCCAGTACAGGTGTGTTCATTACCATAAGAGAACATAGGATAATTTCTCCCAAAGTAAAGTTAAAATTCAAAAGCAATCAAAAAACATGGCTAGAAGAGGGTATATCCATAAATAATAGGAAAATAGTATTCAGGGGGATTTTTGGGAGATAAGAAATGCGCTTAATGTAGTAAGTACAGGCAGGTGACAGCAGCAATACAGGGATTCAGCTTTTGAACCTTGGGCACAATACTCCTACAGAAGAGTGCTTCTCTTGTCCCAAAAGTCACCCTCAAGGGAACAGCTCCTCTGAAAGCCAAGTGTTGGGAGTCAGGGTGGGAAACTGATCTCCAGTCCTGCACTGTGGGACAGACAAAACATCCTCCTGAAACAAGGAATGTGGGATATTTTTTTTTTCATACCATCCTTTACACTGACAGACGTAGTGAAAATTATGAAAGTTATTTTCTCTGGTTCCTTAATACAGGAGGCACAAACTATCACATCTAGACCACAAGCTTTTTTCTCAGTCACTGGTTTCCAGTGGAGAAGAGGATACTCACCACTTCTGAAAATCAATTTTCACCACTCTTCCCTTTGCCTGTCCTTTCTCTTTCTGTGGAGAACTCCTTAAACCTCATCCTGCAGCAGAACTTCCTGCAGCTGCTCCTGTTGAGAGGGAGATGGATCCCTTCCTCTCACACACCAAAACCTGCTTCAAGAATTCCATGTCCTGCTGAGCAACACAACAAAAATAATATCCTTTAAAAAAACTGTCAGCAGCAGGGATAGAAGTGAGCAGGGCCTTACGGGATAAATTAATTGCTCACCTTGGCCCTGGCTCTACCTCAAGGGCACCTTCTTTTCCTCATCCAAAAGGATTCGTTCCTAGCTCAGGAATTGTTTATGGCATGTGATGGAAGATGAACAGATGATTTCAGGGCAGAAGTATTTCTGCTTTTGCCTGGAGCATCCTTTCCACCACCATGTCTCTGAGTGTCATTGAATCACATCAGGTTTGTGGCTACTTAAGGAAAAATTTAAACACGTAACTGAGCCTGTGATACGTCTACAAAATCTCCCCCGTTCTTATAAAATCTTTCGTGTCGGAGCAGAAAGAACCAAGCTGCCCCCAAGGCACTGAATTAATTTCTTACAACAATAGTCCAAGAAACTTGGTGGAGTTCCGTGAGTGTGTGTTGCAGGTTCTGCACAGACGAGATGCTCCAGAGGGAAATGATGTCCACGCCCCTTCTGCACTGCTATGGTGTCGTCGTCTTGGACGATGTGCATGAAAGGACCGTGGCAACAGATGCCCTGCTTGGCCTTCTGAAAGCTGTCTTGGCAGCCAGAGCGGAGCTGAGGCTGGTGCTCCTCACCGCCCCCCACATGTGCAGCACCCTGCAGGGTTTCTGCGGCGGCGCGCCCGCGGTGCGAGCGCGCGGCAGGCACCGCGCCGAGGCCGTGTTCTCCTGCAGCACCCACGGGGACCCCTTCCTGTCTGCTCTGAGGCTGCTCCTCGAGCTCCACCACGCCGGCGAGAAGGGCGACATCGTCGTCTTCCTGGCATGCGAGCAAGTGAGTTATTCACCTGCTCTCTCCCCGATTTTAATCGGGAAAACCTGTGGTTTTACCTGACCCGTAACTAGGTCTCCGCTAAGGCCTTTGTCGGTAGCTGAGACAGCAGACGTGCCACCGGGGTTTGTAATTTCAGGGTTTTCCTTCAAAGAAGTCATGGAAAGAAACCACATAAAGCTGTGGTTTATACACATAAAATATCATAAAATATCTAAAATATCTCTAAAATATCTATATCTAACACACTGCTGTGGTTTGGCCGAAACCACTGAAACCACGACACACATAGATATCGTGGAGACAATATATGTACTTTCTGTGGGTTTAAAGAAAGGCCACCTTTCTTTTGTGTGATGCAAAAAGCTGTAAAAGCAGCACACAGGGGCACGGGCCACAAGGGCAGGGATTTAACACATTGCACCCTATCCTGGCACTGGGCATCCCACAGTTTGTGTTACCCCTGTTTTGTGGGAATGGCCACAAGTCCAGTCTCCATCAATGTCCTTCTGCACGGGAGTGTTTTTACCTTAAACCTCCCAAGGAGGTTTTTTCCATTTGGATTCTTCTTCCCAACCATTTGTGTGCACAGCAGCAGGGGGAAAGTGACAGAAAATCCAGGAATCTGCATAGGCTTGGCCGTTCTAGATAGTGACACCTTTGAATCTCTGTAGACAGCAGTGATTCCCTGAATTCAGTGCACCAGCAGGTCCTCTATAGCCACCAAAGCAACCTGACAATCAAATAGATATCTCAATATTTATGATTATTATGATTATTTTCCTCATAATGAGCCCCAATCTTCCACTCTGTGTCATTAAATCTGCTTTAGAACAACAAACTCAGCAGGAAATAATGACTTCTCACAAGCAAAGAAAATTTACTATGAACTGCCCAGGTAGTGCTTGTTGCTTTTCACTGTTAAAAGGGGGATGGATATGAAACACTTATAATAATGTTAATGATCAGTTTTAAACCTTATAGACACAATTTTACAAATGATAAAGTAATGAATTCTCTGTGTTAGTCCCATTTTTACAATAGATAATGTCAGAGAGAAAACACACATTCTTTCCATTTCAAAAGGCTGAGAAGAAAGTTTTATTTCTGCTTAAAAGGTTGTGGGTTTTTTTGACAGGTAAATTCCCCACAAAACTAAAATAGGAATTTCTTTCTTGCCAAGAAGAGATCACTCATTTTTCTCTCACACAATGAACAGAACACTCGTTACGAACCAGAACATCCCATGAAATCTTGTTTAACTGTGATTTAAAGTTTCATATTGGTAATGGTTCACTGCTCCCAAGCACTCAGCTGTCTTTTAAACTAAACAAAAATATGAATTAACCAGGAACATCAGGATTTACGAGCTGCCTTGCTGCCAGCCTTGCTATTAGATGTCACTCTTGCATCTTTATAACAATTTTTATAGAGCACTTTCAACCTATAACTACTGGAAATGTGGTGTCAGTCTCAAAGAGAAACTCAGTCTGGCTTTTCAATTTTGCAAAACATTTGCTAATAAAAATGCTTTTAAAAAAATTCCCTTTCAGACTGAGCAAGCCCATGAATCATTTTTGTGTGCCTTTCAAAAAATCGTGCAGAACATAAATGGTTTCTTATTAACCTCCCCAACAACAAAACACTAAAACAACAACAAAAAGCTTTTACAATTCATATCCAACCTCTAGATTTGTGAACTATTTTAAAGGTGATGTACCATCAACACAAGCTAGGGACATTTTATTGACTTTATTAAATCATTAAAGAGTTTATTAATCATTAGGGGAAAAAATTCAAACCTTTACATTACCTGTATCTCCTTAAATATAATAATGAAGGGAAAGTAGGGAAGTTTCTACGTATTTTGGTCATTTAAGGCGTTGTAACTGGACTAAGAATATAATAATTTCACGAGGGAAAAAATGCATTTCTCTTGATTACAGGAAATTGAAAAAGCTTATCAAATGATCAGGCAGGAACAACCCAATTTAAACCCTGACCTTGGAGAACTCATCCCCATCCCTTTATACCCCACAAAACAAGACCTGACTCCCAAAATAACTCAAGACAAGCAGAAAAGCTGCAAAAAGTACAGGAGGAAAGTGCTACTCACCACGAGCTCTGGAGAATCTTTGATCTGGACTAAAAACGTGGCCTTTGTCATCGATGTCGGTGTGGAGAGAAGGAAGGTCAGTGAACTAACAGCACTTGGTCAAAAATAAGCTCTGCAAAAGGGCTTTTTCAGGGCAGGGGAAAGGGAATTGTGCAGCTCAGATTAGTGCAAATAGTCTCTAGAGGATCACATGTTTTTCTCTTCTTTCACAGCACAGGTTCTATGATATTTTTAACATGCAAATTAATAGAATTTAAATAATTTTCATGGACATCTCATGTGAAAGCCAAGCAAGAAATCACAATTATTTCCCAAATTCAATCAGAAATCGGATTTTTGAAGTTTCTAATGACAGATGAATGCTTCCAGTTGAAACTGCCACTCATTTGGGCACCAAACCAATGACAGATTTTTTGCAAAATACCTCTCACCTGAGTTCTGGCCTATCAGTCCTAAACTTCTCTTCACTATTTTACACATAAAGAAAAATCCAATCGCTTCTTAGGTACCTACTGGCAGATCTCCTGGTTTAGGAGATTATTCTGATCCCTTATTTAATGACTTAGTAATTGCTCACACAGGAAACCTCTAATTCTTCAAGCTGCTTGTGCTCCTCCTGGACATGTGCTCCCATCCAAGTACCTCCAAATGCTGATTTTATCTAATTAATACTTAACCTTTTCCAGTTCATTCTAAGTTTGGCCTCATTTCTTGTTTTCCACCCTGGGAAGGATTACTGCAGCTGCAAAAAAACAAACAAACAAACAAACAAAAACAACAAAAAACAAACAAACAAACAAAAAAAAAACCCTCATTTGTTTTATTTCTACAAAACTGATGCCCTAAGGGATGAGTAACTGTGTAGGAACATGAATTGGAGAGCTGCACTACTACAGGTTTTGTAACTGTCCTGGTTAAAATAAAAATTCCAATAACAGGCAAAAGAAACAATGCAATATATTTCCTTTCTATAATACGAGGTGGAATAACCAAAATTGTAGTCAAGTGTTCCTAAAATTTTGAAGCAGGGATCATTAATCCTGATTGGCCTTGCAAGTGGTTCAGGGAAAGGCTTGTGAATTACCTTTCATTTTCATTGTAAAAATCTGTCATTTTAAAAGATTTTTAACTGGGAATTATAAACTAACTCAGTCTCAAGGCAAGCTAAAAAATGTTACAGTTTTGTGTGCAAGGAAGAAGAGCCTAAAACCAGTTTTCAATTAGACCATGCTTATTGCTTAAATCTATTCCTACAACTGCAGTTTTCCTGGACGACAGAAATGAATTTCACTCCATGGTAGCCTGAAGCTCAAAGTACAATTCAACAAATTAAAAATTTTGTTAATTTAAAATACAAAGCAAAGGGAACAAAACAGATCCAAAAGTCCTGATATCTATCAAATCACCTCTATCAGTGATGCAATTTTTACCTTTAATTCAATTATGTTTAGTCCTGTGATATTCCTCCCTCACCAGTTCAAATTCCCATTCGGTCTCTGTGGCTCAAAGTCAGCTGAGCACAGAAGGAACAGGAAAAGTTCAGTGCAGAGCAAAATCCCACCTGAGCCTTCCAGCTGGGATATACCAGCAATTCACCTGCAGGAAAGGGAATTCGTGCCCTGCACTGAAGGATATTTTATCTCTTTTCTGAAAACCCTGCTTAAAGCAGATAGAGTTGACTCAGATGACAGTAGAGAGCTGCCTTATCCAGGCAGTTTTATGACTTGCTGGACACTACAGGCTTGTGGCCAGAGCAGTGAGTGAATCAGCTCCTCAGCTTAATCAAAATAAAGCATCATTAAGAAAAATATAAATTGTGGCATCATATATCTCTAACAGCCCTCATCTCCTGCAGTTACAGTATTCATACAAAAATCTGGAGCTAGGGAACAATATGCTATGAGAAAACGTTGGGACTCTGTCACTGGAAGAAATAAATAACATTTTTTTATGTTTTTCTTGATGATACAATTTTCTGCTTTAGTAAGGTACATTTCTTCATGAAAAAAAAAGGAAAAGACGTTTATCTCAGAGCACACTTAGAATGACTGCAAAACATCTGTCAGTTTGTCAGGGTGCTGAGCACTCTCCTTTCCAAGCTACTGAAACAAAAAGAAATGAGAACTGTTACTACCCTTTCTGTAAAGTGAGCTAGAGAGAAATTCAGTACAGACCATTCATATTTTTGCAGCCCTTGTGTACTTATCTGATGCTTGATATCTCTTTCATTTAAAGGTGTACAATCCTAGAATCAGAGCAGACTCTGTTCTAACCCAGCCTATCAGCCAAAGTCAAGCAGAGGTGCATAAACAAATTCTGGGCATGTCTCCATCAGGTAGAAATATTAGCTCAAAATTTAAATCCATTAGCTCAAATTATTAATACAATCAACGTGGCAATGCGAGGAGGAAGCATTTTTAAAAAGGTAATTTTCCTGAATTCTCTTCCAGGGAAAATCTTCTGCTTGTATCCTGAAGAATTTACATACAAGGAAATGAAGCCACATATTCCAGCTAAAGTTCAGGAATCCAACCTCACCAGCTTGGTCCTGTTCCTGAAGAGGATGGACATAGCAGGCTTTGCACACTGTGACTTCATCAGCAGCCCAGGTAAGGGGATGCACCAATTTGTCACATTTTTATTATTATTTTGGAAGTTATTTCCTAGTTAATTTTGCCCTGTCGCTCACAGGATTGTTTTTTATTTAAGGACTCGTAAAAATATCACCCTGCTTTTCCCAC
>WAAG01004081.1:37782-48908 GCA_013390105.1 Tichodroma muraria
GCCCCTGTCCCAGCAAAGCCGGATTTCCTCTTTGTGCTGCTGGTGTCACTTCCTTCCAAAGGGAATTCCCGCACGGGAATGGCTGTCGGGAGTTAACTCGGGCTGCCCAGGGAGGTTTGGAGTCGCCGTCCCTGCAGGAAGGCCTGGACGTGGCCCTCAGGGCTCTGGGCTGGGGACACGGTGGGGATCGGGCACAGCCCGGGCTCGATGGTCCTGGAGGGCTTTTCCACCCTCAGTGATCCCGGGATTCTGTGCTTTGAAAGGAGCAGAGTGTCCTAAGCATCTCCGGCACTAGCAAAAATTACTGTAAGTAAGAACTAGCGTTAGTAAAAATTGCCAGTTAAAACAGGAATCAGGCGCCCGCTGCTTGCTCTAAAAATTGTGTCCCGGCTTCCCCTGCCGGGGATTTTTTCCCTGGATAATTCCAGACAAACCGGCAGAAAAGGGTGATAGGGAGAGCACAGTAAGCACAACGTGATTCTGGTCGTTATAAAAAATGCCAGTCGGGAAAATGCGTTGAAATACCCTAAGCACTGAAGAAATGCTCGTTAATGATCAAGCCTCAGTTATGTGGAACGTGTTCCATTAAACAACCTCGTGTCTAATTAATGAAGAAAGGTGGGTGTTAATGAGGCCATGGAAAGAAGAGCATTGGGCACTCACTGTTGCCAGCCAGAAGAAATACATAATTCCAGCTTTATAAATACGCTTCAAGAAGGTTCAAATTCTCGTGTTCTCTTTAAAGCATCAAACACATCTGGGGCTTTTTAGGGGGGGTTGGTTTGGCTTGGTTTGGGGTTTTTTTGGTTGGTTGTTTGGGGTTTTTGGGGGTTTTTTTTCGTGGTTTTTTTTGCTCTGGGAGCAATTAGGTCACTGCCAAAATTTGAACGCTGGATATCCAAGGAAAGAATTTGGAGGAAGATGAATTTTCCTATGCGTGTGATCTATCAGGAAAATACCACACTGGTAATTGGGGTAAATGTGCACTAAGAGAGTGGATTCCTGTTTGTAGTATTCGTGTATTTGCTTACGTTTTGTAAGTTTGGATTTAGCACCAAAGCGTGTAAGGAACTGAGAAGTATCATCCTCTATTTTTATGGCACAATAGGTGTTTTCAGTCCTGCCTTGTTTCCTGGAGTATCAGAGATGCCATATTAATATTATCTATGTTATTATAGATGTATAAATGTGTGCATGTGGACACACATCTCTTAAATCAGTATCTTTGCATACTCACTTTGATGAGCAGAGAGTGAAAACTAGCATGGAAATTCGTACAATAAATAACATTTTATAGATAAACAATGATTCAAATGCAGAATGTGCTGGCATTGTAGGGGCCTGTTACTGCTTTTGCAAAATATTCTTATAAAGCCTTGATGAGTTTCACTAGAGCCTCTCCCTTGAGCAGTGTTATCTAAAGGCAGCATATTATTTTCTGCCCTTATCAGGGTGGGTGTTCCTGCCTGCAGAATGCACAATAACTGCTTACTCATTGTGTAAGGGGCAGTACAACTGGTAGCAACCCAGTTCTTGGAGCTGCTAAAGTCACTGCTCAAGTCAAAAAGTCCTCTAGATCTAATTTAGGTAAATTCCATTCTTGTATTTCAGGGTTCTGCTGCTCTTCCTTGGTGAACAATGAAGGTTCTGCTGCTGAAGGATCCCAAAGACAAAGATTCGGGACCAGATCCATATATTAAAGTGAGTTAACATTAAGAAAACTAAAAAAATGTGTCAGTTCTTTATTAAATATGAATGCAACTGTTTCAAGTGGGAAAAGGGGTTTAATCAGTATTAGGAGTGCATGTCTGAAATTATGCTAAGGGAAGAAGTATCTTAGAAAATATGCCCTTCCTGCAAAAAATTTATTAATTATGGGACATTTGTACTGACTTCATTGTAAAGCTCTCAACAAAGTACTGATATTAAATTAGCTTCATTTGAATTAATTAATATTGATTATGTTCCTATGGACAGAATAAAGATCACAGAAATTCTTTGTATCTTTCCTGGGAATGTGATGTGAAATAGAGGTTGCCTGTTGCTGGGGTCCCTTCTGCTACTGCCCTTGGTCATGTGAGTAAATCTCACTCACAAGAGTAAGAATTCCTGATAAAGGAGGATTATTTCTTTGGAAGAAACCTATTGACAGAATTACGGACATGTACAGGGATATTTGCAGGACTGGGTGGGCACTTGGGGACTTCAGAGTTATGTGCTGGTGTCTCCTGTACCTCAGAAGGCCGCAGTCCCACAGCTGTTTGTTTAATAAAATCCTCTAATATTAAATAATTAACAAACCCAAACTAGATTTACCAGGGAAAGGAAATAAAATGCCCTTTTATTTTGCTTTAGCAAAGAGAAATGCTTATGCTGACTTGGTCAGCTCTTTGAAAAAGCACAAATGCTGTTTGGAATTTAATTCAAGAGCTGCAAACCTTTTCTTGATAGGAATTAGGATCATATAGCTTGGAAGCAACGTTGATCCCAGTTTTATCATTTGAATTCACCTCTCTTGAGAGCTTATTTGAGAAGGTAAGTTTGAAATTCTTTCCATTGTCTTACCTCCAATAGGATTTTGTTGCCAGGATCCCATTTAATCATTCTCTGTGTGGTACCCCTTTTTGTGTTGCCACAAACCAGCTTTGCACAGTAAAATTTCATGTACAGCATCGAGGACCTTGCCCCTGCTTGTTAAAGATTAAATTGGTCAGACAGAATTCACATTTAAATTGTGTGACCATAAATTGTCACAAGTATCAGGGCATTTCAGGCAGTTACTGAAGCTGTTCTGTTTGTTGCAAGGTTATAAATAATTGAGTAACTGATTTTTTAAATTAATTTGCTAATTAATTTTTTTTTTTTACATCTTAAATTTACTGTTTCTAAATAGCTTTCCCATCCAGAGTGCTATGGAGGCCTAGTTTTTACCAGCCCAAGAGCATTAGAAGCCATCAAGATATGTTTAAAAGAGAAGAGTAAAAAAGAAGGTAAGTACATATTGATATTCCTTGGTCTTTTTCTTTCAGCATCTTATGAAGTTTGGATTTTACTGAATTTTATTTCACCCACCAGTCGATATCTGGAGCATGATTTTTTAAAGAATCCTGAATTTCATAGTTCTTTTAGCATCATAAAGGGCTCATGCTACATTGAGCTTTTAAGGGTTGTGTTTTCCACACTTGAAAATGAAAGAAATGAGCTTTTGGTGCAAATTAGCAATTAGTGAGAGCTTTGCCAGCTCTGGTTCTCTCATGCAGAAGGAATATTTTGCTGCAGTGCCTGGTTCGATTGCTGGCTGCTTTCCTCCCTTAAAGAGAAGATCATCTCATAAAAAATGGCCATTACTTCTGTGCCTGTGTAATTCCTATGAAATGCTGCAGAAAAAAGGGAGTCCTCTGTTTTGAATAAGAAATTTCTCAAGTGAATTAATTATTAGCTACAAAATGGTGAAGAGGTACTGTTGCATAAAAGCCAACAGATCAGCAGTGAGGAAGAATCCTGCTAAAGAGAAATACCCATCACAATGATGTGTCAAATCCTTGTAAACTCTTCCAAATTCTTATGTTGGGTGATTCTGCATGGGGTTTCTACTTTATCTGCTCCGTTTTTGGGCTGTGGACAAATCAATGTCCTGTGAGTAAGGTTACACCCTTGAGTAAGCAGCAAATGCAACTCAGACCCTCAGCTTATTGTAGCATTTGCAGCAGCAGAGGACAATATATTAATTAAGATTTTAGGTCAAAACTAATCTCTTCTCTAAATTTCATCCCTAATCTTGATTAGGACTTTTGGAAAATACGTATTTTAATAATAAAAATGAGTCTGTAGTTCTTATTTGGGTTCCTCTCAAAGGCAATAAACCCTTGGTTTTCTCCTTCTGTTTTTTATTTTTACTGTTGTAGTTTGTATTTCTTTTTTCACCCCCAGGAGTCCCCAGAAATAACTCAGTGTCCTGTGCTGCTCTGGTTAAAACATGACAGTAAAAAACTTGGTGGATCTATTTTTGATCCATTAGGATTTGTACATCCAGATTTGCTGAATGTGTATGGAGTTTTAGTCATTATTATCATTTTTCTATGGAGTTTTAGTTATTATTATCATTTTTCTATGGAGTTTTAGTTATTGTTATCATTTTTCTATGGATTAAACAGAAGTCCATATATAGTCATTTAGCATTCACGTTCTGTTGTCATGTGCTTAAATTTAATTTAATTTAGTGTAATTTAATGTTTTTCAGCCTGGTCAAAATCTCTTAAACAAATGTGGAATAACAAACCAACATATGTGGTAGGAAAAGCTACAGCTTCTTTAGGTAAGCTGGGGTTTAAAAAAAGAAAAATTGGCTAAACCTGGCTTGTAAGTACGATTTTTGGAGGAGGAGCTGCTGTTCAAGGGTGCTGAGAAAAAAAATTTAAGTTTTAGAACTGGATAATTTGGAAGAGAGGTAATTATATAAACATGAGAAATATCCATGCTCCAGCCAAGGATATCCATGGATATAATCCAGCCTCTGCATTTCTGCTCCTTTTGTTGTAATGTGATGGTCACTGCTTGAAAAATTGGGTCAAAACAGGAAAAAAAACCCCTTTGTTCTTAATTTCGACGTGGTTTTGTCATTGCCTTTGGAAATGAAATTGGCTGAAAGGGATTCTAAGCTGGTTGAGATTGTGCACAATTTTTTTGTGTGCTTGGATCAGGTCGTGCTTCCCTTTCCATCCCAGGGTTCTGTGACAGGAAGTCTGAATTGTTCTCATTGTTTTCTGTGTTTTTTCTTTGCTCCTTTTGGTTCTAGTGGAAGAAATTGGTCTTATTCCACAAGGAGAAAAGGCTGGAAATGCTGAGAAATTAGCTCAATATATTTGTTCAAGTAAGTGGCTAAAATGTTGGAGTTAAATTAAGGTAACGTCCCTTCCATCATTTCAGAATTTCCTTGATGCAAAATCAAGCGCACAGTGAGGCAAAAATACTTCAAAATACGTATACAAGATATTCATTTACATGTAATCTTAGACCCTCTAGTTAATTAGTAAATACTATATGAGCCAGCAGGAAATAGTTTCTATTTACTGGAAGATCAGAGCTGTAATGATTGGAAATTGCTGCTAGATCAAATGCTGGTGACTTGCCCCAGAATTACCCTGTGGTTTCAGAGGGATCTGGTTTTCAGCACCAAGCTGAGTGGTTTTGAAGAAATTAAAGTGATGCTTTAAGTTTTGTTTAACCATTCTGTTATGGTTAAATCTGTAATGCTTCTCAACCTATTATCACATTATTGGGGAATTTTTAAGGTCTATTTGCTGACTTTCTCTGTTTTTACTCTAATTTGTTAAAATTTCCTGTAGCAATGAGGAAGATTTTTAGACTTAGGGGCTGTTTATTTTTGAGTGGATGGCTCAAAGCAGTGAAAAAAAGAATTTTTGTACAGATGTGAGAGAGCTGCTGAGCAAAGTCTGCCCAGTAGCAGAAATGCATAAGGAAAAGAAAAATGGGATGGGAGCTAGCAAAGATTGTTTTTGCTTGGCACAGTGCTCTCTAATTCACTGGCAAATAAAACACTTCAGCTCTAGGGAATATTTAATGATAAAAACGAGAGTTGCCAACACAAGATCAAATAATAAATTCTGAAAATTAAAAATACAGCACGGATATGTCATAAGTGAAGAATAACCCATCTCCCCTTTTCTGCAGATGTATTAAAGCAAAGAAAGGTTTCAGCTGATTTTTTAGTGCTGGAAAATCTACTTCTGGCAATGAATTAATATTTGCCAGGGATTTTTTCGAGCAGAAAGACAAGAGAAATATCTGTTTATTGTGTTGTATGAAGGTGAAAAAAATTAACCAAGCACTGAATTTCAGTCACTGGAGTCTGTTTTTTGTTGAGACTTAGAAATATCCTCCAGGATTTATTGGGCTGTGCATATTTAAATGCTCTCAGCTGATCAAGTGCTTTATAACAACCTTGGAAGTACAGATTAAATTATCTCATGTTCCCTTTTATGTATAAATTCATTTTTGTTTGCGTATAAATAAGTAAATGAAAAGAATAGCTCTGAATTTCTTGTATCTTGAGAGGTTATTGTCAGAATAAAAATAAAAGCTGAAATAACGAGATTTTTTTGTCGTCATCTTTTGTGCTTTGGCACCCAATTCAGTGTAAGGGATTGGGAAATAAAGGAATTTACTCCAAGACCGTCTGGCTTTACTCTTCTCAAGGCAAATACTTGGCTACAGAAGCAGGAGATCCCAGTCCTTGTCGTGTTGTTCAGGCCTACCAAGGAATTTTTCTGTGCCAGAAGAAATGGTGCTTGTTTACAGGTCTCACACTGACATTTCAAATAACTGGCATGACTTGCAGGAGAATTGATGCTGGAACATTCCAGTTTTATTTCATTTTAAAATCTTCCTTACATTCTGAGCCAAGTTCTTTCTTCCTCTAATTTTTAATTTTAATTTAAGAATATCTGTGGTTTCTAATAAAACCTCCATGTGCAGTCAGAGCACTCAGGTGTGTCTGGGTTGACTCCTACAAGGGTCTTTCCATTTGATTTTCACTCTGTTGCCCTTTTTTTTATCCCTGAAGAATGTCTGCTTGCATAAACCAACAGTCTCCTTCCAGCACTTAAAAGCATTTTTTCCTCTAGTAATTGCCTCTTAAGAATGTATTAACAAATCTGAATTAGTAATAAAATAATTTCATTTCTTTGGAAAGCTGAATGCCAAGCTTTATCAATCTCTGTAGAATTTCATCTTGAAATTTTCTCTGTGCTTATTTATAGAAAAGACAAAAACTGTGCAAAGCAAGTCTGCTGTTAAATTCCTAATTTGACAAAAGCAAGTGAGGATATCCACTCCCACCCCAGCAGTGCAACCAGAATCCTTTTTCCTTGGGGAATTAAGAAAATGGAATTGCAGATAGACCAAAACTTTTCAGCGCAGTGTTGTCCTTTTCTTTGTCTGCCTGAATATTCTTTTATAGAGAGCTCTGTCATTTATTGAGTGGGAGAGATATTAAATATCAAATTGAGGCAGGTTGTGTTGAGGAGGAGATAAAAGTGCATTTCTATTCCCCTTGCCTTTCTACAAAGGAAGTTTTCTTTCTAGCCAATATTCATATTCCAGTTATGGAATATTTTTAATGTTCCTGCTAAGTAGCCTCTGTCCTGTGAATTGGGGCTGCAGATGTTTTCAGTTACCTTAGAGCTGTGTCCGTGTGAGGCACTTGATAAATCAGCATTTGATACCTCTAAAATGTATTAAATCACATTTACTCTTTATTAAAGGCCTGAGTTAATTAAAGTTCTTGTTTGTGTGTTTACAGGAGAGAAAGCCAATTCCTCAGCTCTCCTATTTCCTTGTGGAGCCCTGAAAAGAGAAGTACTTCCTACAGTGCTTAGAGAAAAAGGTTGAACTTCCCCTGGAGACCCATTTTAATTAGTCAGTGATGAGAAAAGTTCTATCTAAAACTTGTGAACCAAATTGGAGGAAGTAAAAATGGAACTTGCTGAGCAGAGGATGGCAGTAAACACTGGGAGCTTGGATGGCTGCCCACAGCTCTGGGACGTGCAAATCTTTCACAGAACTTTTATGTGTCTTTTTTAGCCTAAAACAGCTACACTTAAGTGCAGTTAGGATGTTGTGGGTGCTGAATGGAAATAATAGAAATGAATGAATGAATGAATGAATGAATGATGACTGCGTATCCTGATTGCAGGCATACCCCTGGAAAGCCTCACTGTTTATCAAACAGCCCAACACCCTGATCTGCAGGAATCTTTGAGCAGTTACTTCTCCCAACAGGTACTGGACACTGATGTAGTTTGGGATTTTCTGAGGCAGGTGACTGTCTCCCAGAATATTCCTTTTTTGAAGCAGTATAACTGAAATATCACTGGGCATCTTTGCTATGTATCATAAATCAGAATCCAGGAATAATCTGCCCTACGTACTTCGTGTAAAAGTGATCGTTGCCTTTAATTTTTCAAGATTGGCTTTCTGATTTTTCCATTTTAGGAGCCTCCATCACAGAATTACAGAATCATGGAATGGTTTGGGTGGGAAGGGAACTTAAAGCTCATCCAGTCTCTCCCCTGCCATGGCAGGGACACCTCCCACTGTCCCAGGTGCTCCCAGCCCCAGGGTCCAGCCTGGCCCTGGGCACTGCCAGGGATCCAGGGGCAGCCCCAGCTGCTCTGGGCACCCTGGGCCAGGGTCTGCCCACCCTGCCAGGGAACAATTCCTGCCCAAAATCCCACCCAGCCCTGCCCTCTGGCACAGGGAAGTCATTCCCTGTGTCCTGTCACCATGTGCCCTGGCACGCTGCGGGGGGAGGGAGTAAGCTGTGCCAACCTCTGCTTACTTTCACCCAGGGCGTCCCTGCGAGCGTCGTGTTCTTCAGCCCGTCCGGTGTCAAATTCTGCCTCCAGCACATCCAGAAGCTTTCAGGGGATTCGATCAATGAGGTCAAGGTATCTTCTCTTAAAAGTGGTGGAATGCAAGAGGCAGTAAATTTGGGGTGGGCAAATGAGATACAAAGGCTGTTACAACCACTGCAAACCTTGTTGCTACCTTTCGTTTGTGTTTATTTCTCTGAAGAAAAGCCCAGTTTATAGCAAATACAAATGTTATTATATAGAATTATAGAATCCTAGAATGGTTTGGGTTGGAAGGGACCTTAAAATCCATCTTGTTCCGCCCCCTGCCATGGGCAAGGACACCTTCCACTACATCAGGTTGCTCCAACCCCATCCAACCCGGCCTTGGTTGGATTTTAAAAAAGAAACTGTTTTCCACCAGGAATGTTTTCCCCAACCACCTTCCCCCATCTCCACTGGAGTAGCCTTCATTTTCTCTCAGTGATGCCACGGTGTGAGGAGTTGTTGCTCGCACCGGGCTGCAGCTGATTAAAATTCCTCTCACTTTTCCCTGTTCCACGGGACTCAGAGCTTCCAGTGTTTGTAATGGCGAGATAAATACTCACCTTCCCTGAGTCACTGCTAAGTAGCTGCACTGATGGGTGGCTTTTAATGCCGCAAATCTTCACCCGAGCTGGTGATTGCTGTTGAGGGAGCTGAGCTGGGCGAGTTGCTGGCTGGGAGGACAGAGCTGAGTGCTGGTGCTGAGCCCGAGAGCGTTTACGGTGCAAACGTTGTCCCCGCAGTTCGCTGCCATCGGCCCCAGCACCGCGGAGGCCCTGCGAGGCGCCGGCATCGCCGTCGGCTGCGCTGCGGGGAGCCCCACGCCCCAGGACCTGGCCGCTGCCCTCCACGCAGCCCTGCACCCCCACGGCTGCTCCGCGCCCCACTGAGGGCCCAGCCCGCCCAGCCGGGTGAATGGGCTGCTCCAGGAGGGGTTTTCCAATTTGCGGACCTGCTGTCCTGCAAGAAAGTGGGGTTTTTTTTTTTGGGATTATGAAGCACTGTCCTGGTCAGGGATGGGTGAGAGAAGGTTGCACCTAAGTATCTTAAGAAATCTGGAATCTGTCCAGCATCCTGAAAGCATCCAGCTATTCCCTTTCCTCCTGCGTGCACTGTGAATATTTTATCCTTGAAAAGCAGCTGTGAACACTGAAATCGGCCCCACACCTCACCTCAGGTATCCCCCAGCACACAGGTCAGGCTGGATTTCTCTGTATGATCAGTTTTACTTGCACATTTTCTTTTGTAGGAAAATCCCCCATATTCCAATGAAGTATTTTCTTTTGTAAACTTGTTTGTTTGTTGTTCTGCTTTTCAAGTACTCATATAAAAATGATAATTGCAGATTTTTAGTGGAACAAGAGAATTCTTGCAGTGAAGTTGCTCTGTGGGGGGCTAATTCAGGTCAGCTGTTGCCCCTTGTCACCCTAACAGGGTCTTAAAAATCAGCATTTGCTTTCTGTTCCTGTAATGAAGGATTTATTAACAGGGAAATAAACTGGCTTATCAGAGTTAATAATGGTGTTAGAGCTCTCTGTTTCAGATGTGGTTTATGCCTTTAATTGTTTATCTCTGAAAGGGGAAAAATAATCCTATTTAGCACTAATGCTCCCTCCAGCTAATGCCAGGGGCTTCACAGGCGATTTGAATCATAATATACTCATTTACAACCCTCCTGGAAGTCATTCGTTTTGTTAGCACAGTGCTGAGGTTCCTGGAATGACAGAGAAACCCTCGTTTGCTGCACAGTTCAGGTAAAGTCTGAGGATGGGACCTGAATTTCCATCCAAGTGAGAGGCTCCACACCTGGAACAAGAGGGAACCTGAGCCCGGTTCTGTTGGTAGAAACTGAACAATTCCAGACTCTGGGTTCATCAGTCACACCGGGCACAGCAGGACAGGGGCTTGGCTTATGAAACACTTGCCCTTCTCAGGATGAAATGGGATCTCAGGAGAGTACAAACTGCTGGAAGATCACAGAAGCCCAGGATGGTTTGGGTTGGAAGGGACCTTAAAAATCTCATCTAATTCCCTATGAATGCATGTAAACCCCATTTCTACCTTTATGTAAAGTGGTTTATACCGTTATTATGCAATAATGAACCACATTTATTTGTAGAAAAACATCAGGCCAGCAGATGTTCTGGAAAATTTTATTTTCAAAAAAATACATATTTTCAAGAAAACAGAGTCCTCAGATGCTGAGGTAACTGAGTGTTAGGTTGGAGTGTACAGGTTTTTTTCTGTCTTTCAAATAGTTTTAATTCTGTTGAGCAGTTTGCTGCTCTGGATGCTGCTTATGAGGAGGGTTACAACCAAGACAAACAAGGCAGACTGATGTGCTTATATTTAATAAATAAATTTTTATTTAAAAATATCCTCTCGTTTATTCACAGTTTCAAGTCTGAAAAAGATAATACTATTGATCAATTCCAACACAGCTGAAACCATTCCCTTTCCAAAACAAAATCCCAGAGATGGCTGATAAATTGCAAGAGTCACATCAAAGCTAGAAAGGCACAGGTTTTTGTGCAGGATCCTCCCTGGGATTAAGAAGTGCATCCACATATTCCACAGAAATCTCCTGGTACAGCTTGGGCTGCCTGTAGCAGCGAAGTGTTCAAGAACACATTTCATTAAATACCAAACCAGAGCAGCTGTGAGGTTACATCCATACGCAAAACATTCTCACTTGCAAGAGAAAAAAAA
>WAAG01004081.1:48943-128503 GCA_013390105.1 Tichodroma muraria
AAAAAAAAAATCGGCAATTTCCCCACGGTGCAAAAGTTAACATTTTTATCTCCGGCACCCCAAGCTGGCATTTCAAACAAACAAAGGCTGGGAGCCGAACAAGGCGAGCTTCGTGGGGGTAGAAAGGAATCCCCGTGCTTCCCCAGGTTCCGGGGGAACACCAGCGGCGAGAACTCAACGCCGAGACGCCACGGGGACCCCCCGCGCTCCCGGCGAGGCAGCGGCGCTGCAGCCCGGGCGCCGCCCGCCCTCAGGGCGCGCCGGGGCCGCCCGCGCTGCCCGGAGCCAGCTGCTCCAGCAGGCTCAGCACGAGCTCCGTGCGCTCCAGCGGCGACAGCCCCTTGTCGGCGGAGGCGCGAAGCAGCAGGGAATAAACCTGCTTGTTTGTTCTCAGAACTGCTTCCTCCTCGCTGCCGCCCCTGGGAAGAGAGCAGAGAAGGGCAGCTCGCAACCCGACCGCAGCTCTTCGTTCTGCGAATCATCGAGAGCGTTATTAAATCATGCTGATGAGGATCCCCTGGGGATATCCTCAGCCCCCACCCTTCCCTGCGCTGCAGCCAGAGCCTTCTCTCTATACTGCAGGCAGGAACGTAAAACATAAATGTAGTATAATAGAAAATGTACGAGCAGCAGTCGGGTTAATTGCAAGTGCTTCAGGAATGACTGAGAAATGCTGAAGCAAATTAAATTCATCATGCACTTGGCAGGAATCAGGTTCATTTATTAAACAGAACAGGTAGTCAATAAAAAGCCACTGAAATGCAAAGTATTTCTGGGATAAGTTACAAGTATTCCCAGAACAAAATACTACTTTCAAT
Source organism: Tichodroma muraria (assembly GCA_013390105.1). NCBI lineage: Eukaryota > Metazoa > Chordata > Aves > Passeriformes > Sittidae > Tichodroma > Tichodroma muraria. The sequence continues at coordinate 49,762 of WAAG01004081.1, forward strand.
TAGCTTTCCCATCTGATTTGCACAGCCAAGTTCTGTTCTGCTCATGATTCCACTTCGGGAGGGTAACACTGATTTCATCCATTTTGACTGCCAGGCTGCAACTTTGGTCATCATACACTAATTTTCCTGTATGTTCTATTTTTTGCCGAAGTGCACCTGAGACCCTGAAGCAGCATTTGAGGTCCAATTTCCTCCCTTTTCACTCCATTATTAAAGCAGAAGGCAGAACTTCCCCTCTGCAGAGCAGAAGGGAGGAAATGCACACAGGATGTACAGAAGGCACAAGAAAGGTTAAATCAAAGATAGTTTCAAGCTTGGTCAGTTTCAAGCTAGTTCCAAGTTTCAGCTTTCAAAGTTTCAAGGAGTTGAGCAAATTTTTTAAGAGTCCCATTCCACAGCATTCAAACTGTACCGGATTCCCTTTGTGGAATCTTCAGTGCAAAACCTCAAGATGATTTCAAGGTAAACGCAAGGGTAAAAACCCTCCAAACCCAAAAATGAGGAGTTGCTCATGTTATGAGACAACAGAACTAAACCCATTTACTCAGTTAGCTGTGACACCTGCTTGGTAACAGATAAATTAGCCTGTAAAAATCCTGTGTTTCACATATACAGACTGCCACCTTGTGGAAGCTCTTTTCTAGGAGGGGAAAGCTCCTAACATTGCCTGAAAACCAGCTAAAAACACACCCAGGCTGTTTTCTCATGTTTTTTATTTACCCGTCTCCCACTATCAGCAGACGACTGCCCGGGCACAATGAACTCATTTTACAGTTTACTTTTAGCAAAACAGCTCTTCCATCAGCAGTGCTTCAATCCCCAAAACCATTAACCCAACTTCCAAGCCTAAAAGAATCCTCTAAAACTAATGCCACGTTTTCAGAACTTCACTTTATGCAACATTAGGAACAGCTCCTGCAGTCACACACTTGCTGCTGGGGAGTAAAAGGTATTTTCTGGGTCCCAAAAGGAACATCACACACATTCAGATCAAAGCAACAGAAGGAGTGGGGGCAAGGAATTTGCTGCCACAGCAAATCTCAACATCTCTTCCAAGTGAACACAAAAAGAAGTCAGGTTTGAATCCCAGCAGCAGGACAGAAGACTCCATTAGGAATTAGTAAATTCTCTGACACCCGTGCGCATCTCCCCCATATCCATCCCTCTCTCTGCAGCATTACTGATGTGCCTGAATTTCTTCTCAAGTGTTCTGCTTGCCAAACTCCACTGACATCAGCGAGATGCATCAAGAGATCAGCAGCAGCACCCAGCAGCTTCTCCCCAGGAACTCTGCTCTGTCACACACCAATCCCATCTCAGTCAGGATAAAGCACACCAAGCTTCAACTTACCCAATCTTTTTTTTGCTTGAAGTTAACAATTTAATGGATTGAAGGAGAAGGAAGGACATCCTGGACTCAAAAATCCCGAGCAGTTTCAAGACTTCCTCTTTGTTAAGGCCTGCAGAGGAATCGCTCACTGACACGCTCTCAGCAGGACTTTTATCCTTGCTGATCTACAGGACAGAAACAACCCAAAACAATTTGACTGAATTCCACCTTTTGAATACAGGGAGTGATTTAAAAAAATCCCTCTTGCAGGTGAGCTGACTTTTATATGTGTTACCCAAAGTGCTAGCAAGGGACACACACACATCAGCACATTCTGCAAGTAATTCTTGACTGAGGCAACAGGAACATAATTCACACTGGCTACAGACAGCCCTGCACGTTTTCACATTTAAATATTAAATATACCAGAAAGAGGGATTTTTTTTTATTATACAAAGATTCTGAAGTTCTTAGAGAAGACTTGTAAGGGATAGCAGTTGCACAAGAAGAAGTCCATTCACACAGTCAGGCAATCCACATCTGTACAAAAATATGTTTTAATCTATCTCTGGATCATGTTCTAGAGAATTTTTTTTCTTTCCACTTCCAGGTTAAGGGAGAACTGCAATACATCTAAACTCTGTCCACACTCTTTAGGCCACTGGCTATGGAAAAGTAACCAAGGAATATTTTAACTCCCAAATGATCACTCTTTTGTGAAGGCACAAGCCAGAAGGGAGCAGGTATTACACCACCTGAAGTTCCTTTACCTGTTCAGTTTCTGCCACAAGCTCCTTCCTGATGAGCTGAAATGCACGCTTGGTTTTGGTCATTATATCAAGGGCCCCAGACAGAGTCTTTAATTTCCCAGCACTGCTGTTCTGACCTAAAAAAAAAAGGGAACATAAAAATAAAGGACAAAAGGCTTGTGTTACAGACTGTATTTTTCTTCCATCCAAAGACTTCAAGAGTTAGGAAGAAAGCACATACTACCCTCGTCAGCTGAAAACCAGCAAGATAAAAGTGCCTTGTCTCCTCTCTTGAGGAAAATTCTATTCTGAGCAGCAGATTGCTCCTGCTCTCATATAAATTTAGTTACCTAAAAATGAAATTAAGTAGGTACTGGTGGTTTGGGAAGCCGTTTAAAGCCAGAGCTACACTTACTGGCCATCTGGAACTCTGCAAAGGCCACTCTCTCCAGCTGCACACGCAGGAACTCACAGGGGGCATCCTTCAGGAGCTGGAAGAGTCGCACTGCTTTGCTGTAGTGGAGATCAGCAAGGACACGGTGCTGCTTCCTCAGGTGCTCATCACCAACCTGCACTCACAGGAGGGCACAGAGTGAATCCCCCCTCCCTGGATGTTCAGGAGGGGCCACTGGAAAGGTTTACTTGGAGAGGGTTGGGAAACAGCACTCGTTTCTTTGGTTAAGTAATTGAAATAAATGCATCCCAGCTACAGGTAGAAGGACGAGTATCAGCTCCACACATATTGAACGTGTTAAGTAAGGATGGAATTTAGAAAATCAAAGAGTCTGGAGCAATACCTGGTTCCTGAGGCAGCTGTGGTACATGGAAGCCAGCCTGTGGTGGATGGTGGCAGCTCGGTACTGGCACAGGGGCTGTCGTTCTGACACTGTATCAACATCACAGTACTTCAAGGACTTCATCATGGCTTCACTGACTTCCTTCTCTATCTACAACATAAATACATACAAATTTAAGGAGAAAAAGAAATCCCTGAAGAGGGGCTTTTCACAAGGGCATGAAGCGTAGGACAAAGGGAAAACAGCCTTAAGCTGAAGGAAAGAAGACTTAAGAGTAGATATTGGGAAGGAATTGCTCCCTGGGAGGGTGGTGAGGTCCTGGAATGGAATTCCCAGAGAAGCTGTGGATGCCCCTGGATCCCTTGAAGTGTCCAAGGCCAGGCTGGATGGGGCTTGGAGCAACCTGGGACAGTGGAAGGCATCTCTGCCCATAGTTTTAAGGGTTTTAAGATGGGTTATAAGGTCTTTTCCAAGCCAAACCATTGTATAATTCTACAGTTCCAATACCAATTCTGCTCCCTGTTCAGTTTTCCAGGATGCCAACAATGCATTTTTTCAGACACAATGAATGCTCTGTTACCTGTTCCTGAGCCTTTCTGGACAGGGGAGCATAATCCTGCTGCAGAGTTGCCATGGTGAAATACGTCGTAGACAGCTCCCAGTTCACAGAATCCCAAACAGCTGGATGCACATCCCTCTTCCCCAGAGACCTCAACGCCTTCAGGTAGTAGTCAATAGCCTACAAATGCCAAAATCATGCACCCATAGTTACTGCCTGCATTTCTAACAACTAGAAATCAACTTCCCTTAACTCAAAAGACCTCCCTAAGCCTTCTTCAGTATTTCCCATTTGCTAATCAATTCAATTCTGACCATGCAATTCTTCTCCCCTGTGTCTGGCACTGTATTATGTTAAACATCAGCTCCTGAATGTCACAGCAATCAAACCTCAACACCACCACCAAAGCCCACACAGCAAGGATTAGGATAGTATGGAAGCAGGACAGCTATCCCAGATTATTCCACCCAAATTTAAACATATTTACGAAAGCAGTCACAAATGTCTCACAGTAAAAGGCATTTTGGGGTCTGGGCCCTGCTTAAACCAGGGAGGTGTTACCTTATTGTAATAAAGGGCCTCTTCTGGGGAAAACTCCCTTTTGAAGTCCCCTTCAGCTGCACAGTGGGCCTGGGCACAGATCCTCATCAGCCTCCCCGTGTTGCACAGCAGAAGGGCAGCATTGGTGGCATCATCAATGGACTCAAAATTCTGAATTCCTTCTTCAAAGCAGGAGAAACTTTTCTTCCAGAGCTGCTGCTCTGTCGTTGAAACGTTTTTACTCACTAGGGTGAAGCACAAGGCTTAGAGACTCAAATTCCTCCAAGGTCCTGAACAAACCCTTCCATTTTGTCTCCCTTATAAACCATCTCTTAGAATTTAAGGGTGATAAATGATTCTGAAGACTCAATTCATAGAAAATACTCCTCAGATTTCCATATGGTTGAGGGTTTAATACCTGAAGTGTACGGTTACACCTATTACACTTCCAAAAGAATTCCAATGATAGGACACACACAACACTAGGAAATTAACAGGTTACACCAGATTTTGTTTCCACAGTAATAATTCAGGAGACTGGAGTTACTTCTATAAATTTTCAGCATGAAGGAAATAAAATGTGACTCTTACAGATACAGGTAAAATTCAGTATTTTAAGCTTTAATTTCAACTAAGTAACCTCTGCAAAAACCCAGAGATGATGACAAATCAGAGAACTGGAAGTCCAAGCCAAAATTCATCAACTAATACTTGGACAAAGGTCACAGGAAACAGCTGGCATTTGGGAAATGGGAGCTGTTTACACAGAACTACCAGCACCTCACTTGTTCTACTTAAGAGAACTCTTACTCCTAACAATATTGGGTTTGCTTCAAAAACAAAATCCCACTGAACACCTCACCCTAAAAAGCTTTTCCTCAAAAAAAGCCCACCAAAAATAAAACAGAAGGAAAGTCTCCAAGGACTGACTTACCAAAAAATTCACAGGCTGACTTTACTGAAGCTATTCTTAGGTTTAAATTAAGCTGCTGCCTGTTCATGCTGGGCTAAACCCAACACATGAGGAATGCAACATGTCCTCCCCCTTTCACAACACAGTTTGAAGTTTCCCTGATGGCTTTTTGAGAGCATTCTACACATTTTAAAGGAATTTCTCCAGACTACATATTCCATTATTCAGTTCAGGCTCAATTAACTACAGTGTACAAGCCACAGTGATCTACTGTAAACAAATAATCACAGTGGACATTAAAAAACTACAAAGTCATTTAAATGTCCTCTTTATAATCAGAAATAGATTTTCCATACAATTAGTGAACTTGGATCACTGCTGTAGGTCAGGAATGGAGAAAAGATACTTGCCCACTCTCTCAGTCTGCACTGCAGCTGCCTGGTTCATGTAGAACACTCCAATCTCATTCCTGATATTGCCCATCCTCTTGAGCACCTGGATGTGCTGCTCTGGGTTTTGGCTTTTTAAGTTACTGAAGAGCAGGATTTCATAAGCTGCTTCATAGCATTTACAGCTGACAGAAAGCTGGTATTCCAAGTCTGTGGATAAATCTGTAGCCCAGGCAAACACTGGAAAACAAAATGCAAAGCCTTTGTGTCAAACAGTATTTCTCTAATTTAAGTCCAGGGAAAAATACCCAGAGAAAGTACAAGACTCATGCCAGGTGGATCTTATTTATTATTGAAACAGTTACTGCCTTCAGTTGTTTCACAGCTTCAGGCCATGTCACACAGTACCTTGACAACCCCCTTGTGTATGACAGGAAGGATGAGCCTTCTCTGAAGGGCAATAATCCCTCTGCCACAGGTTCTCCTAGTGCATGGAGATTGGATTCATTCCTAGTCCAACAGAATTATTTATGTCTGTCATGTATCCAAAGTCTGGCACTTCTCCTGTGTCAGGATCATACCTTGGCACCTGGATTCTCTGTGAAGGCTGTGTAGTATCTCCTGATCTTCTTTAGTCTGGTAATTATATTCTTCAAGGTAAGCTGCTCTGTTGTTTGCATTCTGAGCCAGCATTAACTGGATATCTCCACAAAGGGTTAAGCACTGACACAGGAACACCAGCACCTCGGGCAGCATGCTGCCACACAGACAGCAGTAGGTATCTGGGGGGAAAAAAAAACATGGATGAGGGAGGAAGAAAGAGCAGAATTACACATCAAAAGGCTTGACACAGACTGACAGGATAATTGGGTTTTATGTTACCTGTCTGCATACAGACAGTAAGTGTGACAACAAGTTATCCTCAGAAGAAATAACCTGTTTTAAAGTCACAGCTGCTCTACAACAGCTGATGGTTTAAAGAGTCCCTGTGCTGTCCTAGGTGAGCAGTCACTTTGGTAAATTACAAATGCTAACCTCAGATTTGACCAACAGAAAACAGACTTCCTGCAGATTAACTCAAGGGAGATACAGCCTGAAAAGCTGATTTCCAAAAGGCAGAGTTTAAAGTTGCTTCTCAAGTCTATAAAAGACTGAAAGCTGCAGATTGTTGTGAGTTATTGAGAGGTCCATTGATGCTTTGTACTAAGATAAGTGGGTTTGCTTTATGAACCTCCTCCTGCCCTAAGACAGGAGCCTTCCCTTATGGCAGGGAAATAACAGCACTTTAGCACTAAGCTACTGGCATTTCACAGTTAGTTACTCTCATTATGGCAGTATTAGACTAAACAGCCTGATTTTATTTTTCCTTTTCCTCAGTAATACTTCAACATGTATTCTATTTTAGAGAAGCATCCAATTCAGCTGCTGAAGAGGTTTAGTATTTCTCAGAGTCAAGGATATATTTAAATAACATGGGAACCATCAGGGAAAAAACACCAGCTTGCAGCAGCATTACTTAGAGCACAGAATACTGTCTTGGCTTTGGCACCATGGCAGACTCTCCCAAATTCAACTGCTCTGGAGGTCCAAATGTGCCCTCGAGTTCCCAACCTGTCAAAATGGGATCATCTTTCTATTGATCAGCGACAGAAGTTATCCTCACTACAGACCTCTGCCCTGAATACTGAGCTGGACACTGAGGTCAGTTAAACACAAGCCTGTCAGACTTGTCACTGCACACCACAGGGAAAAATCACGCGCAGCAGTATCTGATGTGGTGACAGGTATCTCCAGGCAGTGGCACAGGTGACAAATCCACTCAAGGAACTTACCATGGCACTGCAAGGCCAGCTTGATGTATCGCAGCGCTCGCCCGTACTTCTGCAGGATCATAGCAGCATCAGATAGGACATAATAAGCTCTTGATGATTTCAGGATGAGCTGGAGTTTCATTTTGTATTGCCACGATCCAGGAATCATTCCTGACTGACTGGAATGCTTCCCCTTCTGGAAGGAGCCCACTGCAAGAGGAACAGAACCTCGTCGGTGACTCTCCCCTCTAACATATGCCAGAGGGTGGACACGACTCCATCAGCACAGGCAGGATGGGAATTGCCTGGTTACAGCCCTGCACAGGCAGAGTTGTGCCAGCTCGTCTGCCACTCCATTATCATCTGCAAACAGACCCAACACGTGGCACTTTTCCTGCACTGTGCCTGACAGCAGGATGCTGGTGGGACAGTGACAGTGCAGGTGACCTCTCTGACCTCAGATCGTGAAACACAGGGGCAGAGGCCAACACTACTCCCTCATGGAGCAACAGAAAAACCCAAGAAAGCCACAGGCAGAATTTGTCAGGTTCTCCACCAAATCCTTAAGCTAAATGCTCAGTTTCTGTAGGAAGAGTCTCAGTGAGAAAGCTTCCATGTGTGGGTTTAGCCTCCAGCACGTAAGAACCTGGATAACCTGGTCCTTGCCACAAGGAAAACCAAGCACTTTCTCAGACTCGTTTCAAGATATGCTCTGCAAAAGGTTATGAAGCTTTTCTTTGATGCTGCAGTGGTCACGGAACCAGAAAGAACAGGTCACTGCTCTTGATTTAAGGCCTGTCCCTACCAAGGGACAGAATTTTGCCCTGACAGTATCTGCACACAGAAATGAGTCTCTTGCTTAAGGTGGATTTACAAGGCCTGACTTGTAAACCTGCAATCTTACAGCAATATATAAATATATAATAAATAAATATAATAAACTCTTAAGCACTACATGTTCTACTAGGACAAAGACCAATCTAAAACATTAACACCCCATCCAGCTAAATTTAGACACACACACTGCACATACCCTGTATCCATCCACTACTCACAGGTAGTTCTCTTGAAGTTAGACATTCCAGGATTTAGAGCACTTATCCTTTCCATATGTAGGTAAATATGTACAGGTGGCAGAGAAAATACATAATTCACATCACAGAAAACAAACCCATGGAGCAAGTAGCACAGCTGCTACTTCAGGGATGGACTCAAGCACAGACCCAGGAATCTGTGTGTGAGTGTGAATATCTCAAAACTGAACTGGCTTCTTATTCAGAGATTTTTCAAAGGGAGAAGGGAGGAGAAAGGAAAGAAAGAACTGCCAAAGTAGGCAAGACAAATTTTTTTCTGGGCTATGCTTACAGGGCTCCTTGCCCTGCAGAGAACTCTACTACTCTCAAACAAAAAGACTTTCCTGAGGCTTTTTATGTCACTCCAGAATAAAATAAAATAGAGAGACTGCAGTCTGAAACTTCCAGAGTTTGAGCATTTAAGTAAACAAACAAAACATCTTTTATTTGCTGCTTCCTTTCACAACTGCAGAGGCACAAGAAAGAAAACAAAATCCTAGTTAACATTTTATATGCAATTCAAGCACCAAGCCTAATGCAGGAACAAAATCTGCCAGAAGGGACAAATTCTTCCAGAAAACATCCAAGTCACACACTCACAAAGAAATTAAACCTATTTTTAAAAACAACCCACAAAAGCTTACAGTGCTCCACATACCAAACCTCAAAATACCAAGCTCTTAAGGAAGCCATCTGAAAGCCACATCTAAATAGGGTCCAGTAAAATCATGTGTTGACTAATAAAAGATTCTTTGCTATGCAAAATAACTCAAATGAGCTTCTCTTTTCATATTTAAAAAGGAACAGACTGTTCTCCAATTTTCAGCGAACTTTTCCTTAGGCAATGGTGTAATTAGTGATTTAAACACACTGTTTTGACAATCAAAATAAAGTAGCAGCAGTTTGTGTTGGCACTGGAAAGGTCTTATTTGCACAACAATACAACTTACTTTTGTCTAGAAATAAGGCCATCTGTTTTTCCAGGGACTCAGGACCACCACTGCTGGATTCATCCTCATATTTCAACGGGATTGGAGTGCTGGGGTCAGCTGCAGGAAGGTCACCCTCTTTTTTAACACTGCTGTCAACAGACTTCAGACCCTGCAAAAGGGGGAAATCATTTCATTCACCTTGAGAGCAGTATTTAGCAAACACAGAGTAGATGAAGAATTGGGTGGGAGGTGAAGCATCCTCAGGAAGCTGGCTGTGAACTCACCTCCAGGACGTGGTTGAGCACCAGCCTGCAGCGCTCCTCGGTGCCGTGGCAGACAGGGAATGCACAGCTGGGCTTCAGTGGGGCACCAGGGAGGGAAGTGAAGAAATGGTCAACACAGGGAATATAAAAAATGACTGGCCAGAAGATGCGAATGAGCAGTAACATCAAGGCAAAGTGGAATATGGTAAGGAAAAAGATCTACATGAAGCCTGCTCTACCATAAAACTCAAATACCTCCGATTTTATGAGCAGCTTATGAAGTGTTTCTTTACCCACTTCAGTTAACTTGAAGGCAAAACTACCAGGGAGCTGAATTTCACCACCTGCTTTTCTCCCATGAACTGAATCATCCAGGAAAACCAACCCTTAAATACCCCCCCCAGTGTCACTTACACGTATTCGATGCACAGACTTGTACTTTTCTGGTACTGACAACTCCCCAACAGATTTGATTATTGCCACTGCTTTATTGTCATCTGGGGGATCAGAACTGGTGCTGTAAGAACCATTTTCATCACTGTCTGGCATCTCTTCTTCTTCCTCACTGTAGCTTTCATCAGAATTTCCGTTTATAGGGAAGTCTGCGCTGTCTTCTTTTTTAGGTTCATCCAGCTGAAAAAGCTCTGACAGCATGTAGTTTGCTGAGGCAATAATCTTTGTAAAGAAGAGAAAAAAAGTGATTCATTCTCAAGCTAATTTTTTTCTTTCGAGAGTCAAGAATATAAATTATCTTAGAATAAGGAGGACGGAGGACATGCAAAGAGGTGTTTGATAACCTGTAAATACAGCCTGAGCAAATTCCCTGGAAGGGAAAAGGATCCAAGCTGATCGAGTTTAGAAGAGAATAAAAACCAACTGGTAGAGAACAAGTACTGCCTGTTCCAACAGCTTGCAGATCCTAGAACACAACACAAGGATCTTATGCACGCAAAAAACCAAAATAAAAATGAATCGAAGCGATTCCACTGGGATTTTGAAAACATTCCACAACTCTAGAAGGAATCCACATTCTTATTAGTTTAATGTGTGCCATGTCTCCCCTTGTAATCCATTCTAAATACGATTCAGATTTTTCACATTACGTTTTCAGGGTTCATTTTCAGTTGAAAACAGTTTAGATCATTTGGAGACTCTCTAGGCCAACCCATTTTTCAATGCAGGTTGCTCAGAACTGTGTCCAGCTGGGCTTTGAGTAGCTGAAAGGATGGAGACTACAACTTTGCTGGTTGGCCTGTCCCACTTTTCAGCCACTTCCAGAGTAACAATGTTCACATATTCACATTCTACACTTTTTATCCAGGATCTGCTCCCAAAGGGCTCTCTGGCAGCAAGAACAACAGAGTGAATGTAATCAGAAGTTCCTTTTTAGAGCAGGACAGAGGACTTGTGCTGCAATGAGGAGCAGCAAAAAACACTAAGTAAAAATATAGCACAAGGATTCTTTAAAGATAAAATAATTTTTAAAGTTTGTTTATAAATTTAAATTCTCTCCTCAGGGAGGAAGAAGTAGCAGCACACTATTTATTAGCAGGTTTATTATGATTACAGCATCTCCTCCATTTACACAAAAGTGCAAGAAAACACTGAATTCTTACCTGAGGATGTCTGCCATTGTCCAACAGCTTCAGACAATTCAGGAGCAATGTTCTGATTGTGCCATAGTGTTTCTTGTTTTGGTTTTTCTTCAGCATCATATTGCAAGCAACTCTAAGAGAAAGTTGCACAAAACAGTGAAATCCCTGGATAATTTCTTTACGCTAGTAACAAAAGAAGCTTTAAACAATATTCTGCAACTGCAGATCTTCCAAACTTTATGATGGGTCTATGAGACTTTATCAGCAAAGAAGTTTCCAAGGAGAAATGGTGAAAAGGAAGAAGGCTGATTTGATCTAGTGGGACTAAGATCCAGCAAGTTTGTGTATGATTGTCATTTGATCATGATTTTTGGTCTGTGTTCTGAATAGAACTGCACCAAGAATTAAGTATTGCAAAAAAAATGGTAAAAACTCACTTGTACAGCAGAATTGCCACTGGCATTGTAAAAGGGTTTTGGTATTTGTCTTCAGTCTCCTCACAAAGCGTGGTGAGGTCATAGAGTTTTACTATGTCACTCCCACTTGCTGAAAAGGAAAATCTTTCATTAATCAACATCACATTACCATCAATGTTTTCAAATTGATTTAAACCTTCCTACCTTTAAACAGCCAATAGGTGTGTCCTTCTTTGGTGCAATTTGATTTCAGAAAAGATAAGATATTTTGAGCAATATCTTTTATCACTTTGGTAGAAAAATTAGAGTTTTCCAAATTTGGGATATCTTCAGTTTTGATCATTTCATATTTCTGCAAAGAATAGAAATTAAAACTCAAGCTTACGAGGGTTTTGTGACACCAAAATAATGTATTAGTGTCTCTATCAACAGCTCAAAGAAACAAAGGCTATTATGATAGATTGAGTTAATTTCTATGATTTACTTTAAGCAAACACATCTTGACTACACTCCTCAATCAAAGCTTTAAGAAGAATCCATTTCTGTCACAAACATGGTGAATGGAGAACAAAAGCTGAGGAAAAATAAGGGGGAGAAGATACAACACCTGTAATTTCAATGAAACCTAGTCAGCTTAGGAAACAACTCCAGGCTACCAGGTAGAACAGAAACACAGCTGGTCTACAGTAAAACAGCAAAAACAAACATTCAGAAGCTTGCATCTGTCTTGTCGGGGGAACACTGCAGAGTTCAAGATGTAAGAAACTGACTTCTGCTGTTGCATTTTTTATTTTTTTATTTTTATATTTTTTTATATTTTTATTTTTTTATTTTTAATTTTTTATTTTTCACTCAAACATCAGGGGAAAAAGGAATCTTGCATGCATAACAGGGAGGGGAAGAAAGAACACACTATTTTTAGATGACTGCTGCAAGCTGTCTAAGATGCTTCTCATTCTGCAACACAGGATTTTTGCCATCTTTGCTTGGAACAGTGTGAAGGATCTGTTATAACTGAGGCAATTCTAGAAGATGAACAATGAATTATTATTATTTTAAGGCACAATGCAAAGAGCCAGACTTACCTGAACAATTCCATTGACATGAAAGCACATCACAAGCTCTGGTACATTGCATATTAAGTTGTCCAACCAATAGTCAATCCCTGTTAGCACATTTATTGGCTTGTTGTTATCCCTAAAACAAAATATTTGTAGTGTTGTTTAAATCTTTGTTTACCCTTCAGGAACTATTAGGGATGTTTACTGATGGGATTTAGGTTTAAGTCACCTGAGAGTGGAGGAATACTAAAACAATTATTTGTGAATTGTTGTATTAATGAGTTAGAGCAAAACAGATGTGCTGATCTCTCCAATGGAATATGCTCACACCCCATCAGTAGCTTGGAGTTTTTGCCCATCTTTAACAGGCTTCAGATGTCACACTCTTACTAAGATAGTAAGTACTTCAGAAGTTCTAAAGGATTAGCACTTTTAGCTGCAACTAATTATAGCACAAACTTTCTCCCAGTTTCTTCTAAAATTCCTTGCAATGCAGTACATTAAAATTAAGGTACTGTTAATTCCTACATGTGTCTTAAAAAGATGACAAATACACCAAATGAGCTTCAAGTTTTTGCTCATTCTTTGCCTATGCAGAGGCAGGAACAGGAAGAGTGGTAATGAAGGGACTGGCATCAAATTGGGACTGGAATAGTTCTGTCTGACAGCTCAATACCATTTTAAGTGCTTATGCCCAACAAGAAGTGACTGAAATTCAAACTCCTAGGAGGAGAAACATCACTGCTCTCTTTTGTAAGAATAGCAAAAAATGCAGATAGCTAACTAGGAAGCAGAGTAACAAATCAGTCAAGGCTGGTATAAATCATATCTATGAACTTCTAAGCTCACCTGAGACGCAGGCTCACAGCAGGGTATCTCCCACCTCCAAATATTGGCATATTTGATCCCACCAACATGTGAATATCTTCAAAAGTCCACAGGATATTACGAACAAAGTCATTTTTAAGTCCCTTCATTAAGAGGAAACAGAATTGGCCTGTAAATCAGGGGTGTAACACTTGTTCTCCATGACATTCTGTGGAATTATGAGACAGCAAGAAGCCAAAGCAGCAAATAAAAGCGAGCACGAGACGAACCCGGCGCGTTCACGGGGACTTAAAATTGCAGATGCCACAAAAGCTACTTCTACAGGGACTGAGGTTTGCCCTTGGCTCCAGTTTAGGCCCAGTTTGGAGGCGTTGGTTTAACCTGGGGGTTCAGCTCTCACATAAAGCATACCTGACTGTTCTCCCCGTCATTGAACAAAGGAGTCAGGTTTTGTTCTCTGGGGGCTGAGGCCACGTGCCCCATTAGATATGAGGGTTCAAGAGGCACATTTCCCTGTGGAGAGCACAAGGATAAGGAGTGATTCTGCTGCTGAGGTCAAGCCAGCCATTTAAAAAGATATGAACAACAAAAGGATATAAAAAGCACATAAGGGACAAAACTTCACCTCCAACATCTTTAAATAAATCTGCATTAAACTGCAAAAAACCTCTAGACAGTGACTAGAATGCTTCCTTTCTACAGTGTCAAAATGTTGTATTTTGTAATATTCTCAGAGGCTCTGAGAAGAAAACAGGAAGTATTTTAGGAGCTCCTTATTAACCCATGGTCAACACCAGATTATCAGCATCCAGAAGCAAAACCTCTACCCTGCTGGTTTGTTTATAAACTGAAGAAAATGGCACTGCACAAATGCACAACAGCTTCTTCAAGATAAACAGTCTGCTGAATTGGGCAATGGTTCCTCAAGAGGGTGGAAGAGAGGAGGAGTCATTTTTCTAAAAGCTTTCAAGCACTGAAGTGTTTCTCCAATTCACACAACACATGCAGTTACAATTTTATGGCAAATGTAGGTTAGAAACTCCCTAAATTGGGAAGATCAGTTGGTAATATTGTGCAAGCACAACTGTAGCATCATTATTATATTAATGCAGACTGAAGACAGTAGACCTTTCAACCTCTCCAAAATTTAATCAATTCCTGTTTTATATTACTCACAAAAAACCACAGGAATTAACAGTTTTCATAAATAAGTTTAGCCAAAATAGAAACCCTGAATCAGGACCTGATACTAATCATAGTTTGTTGCATAAGTGCTGTAAACATCTCCCCTTTCACTTGTGTAATCTTATAACAAGTATTTTTAAGTATTGCTTAACTGTTTTCCCTTTTCAGAAATTCTGATTTTCCTTTTCACCTAATAAATTCAGGGCCACCAGAAGATGGATTTTAATGGCAGATTCAAAAAGAAAGGCCAGAACTTTAAGCTTCCCAATGCATCTTCTGATCATCAGGATTTTCCTACTTTTAGGTAAAGGCACTGATGACTACTCATAGCCAAAGGCTTTGCTTCTCAAAGATACTGGGATAAATAACAATTTAACATTACAGAGACGGAACAAATATCTGAAATCTGGAACTCTGAACCACTGGCAAATCTGGAACTGCACCTCCTGCCAAGTTCTCCTCACGCTTAGCTCAGCTCTTTCAGCAAAAGGAGGTGCAGCAGCACTCCTGAGAACCTTTCCACATCTGTGGCTCTACAAACGCTGTGGTGCCATGTAAAACACTCTCCACACCAACCTGGTTAGAGGCACCCGGATCTTCAGATAGCGAGGAAGGCATTTCAAAAGGAGCTGGCCAGGAGGCCCTTCCTGCTTCATCACTCTCACCTGCAACAGGACCCTCCTGGTGCTGCTTGGAAGTGGAAGGAACAGGCTGAGCAGCTCCATCTCCATTAATGCTGACAAGGAAACATTTACAAGTTCAGCTGACAAGATGCAAACAGATCCATTTTTAGAGTTATGTTTGATGCACCCTTGCCAACAAATGACTTGGCTGATATGCAGTTAATTAAGTCATGCTGTTTATTTTATTCTTTAGTATTTCAATTTTATAGCAAAATATTTCAGTTTCTGTGAAAACATTTCATATTATTTCCTGACCTCATCTCTCAATTCCCTCTGTTTAAGGAAAAAGCAGTAAATAAGTCACACCATAGTGGAATTTTAACATTTACTCCAAGACCAAAAACCAAGCAGAAATGGTGCAGAATTCAAGTTTCATGCAGATAAAAGGTTACCTGTAATACAGAAACTTAGAAAGTATTGCCTTCTGGTACCAATGTTCTTTACTCTTCTTTTTTCTTTGCCACTTCTGATCAATCAGCCTTTGATAAAACTCTTTCAGCCATGTCCAGTCCCCTGTCTAGGCAACAGAAGAAATATGAAAATAATGTCAAGAAGCATCTGCAAAGTAAACCAAGCGCCTTATAAACTTACAAATACTCATCCACAAGAAGAAACCCAGAAAATAACTTCAAAGCTGAAGTCCTGAAATAGTCCTTTCCTGAAAATACAGTTTCTACTGAGAATTTGACTTAATTAGAAAATCAGATATATAAGAGGCTACATAGTAAGAAATACATATTGCTTATAAAATTAATCAGATGGTATAGCAATACTGAAGTAATTACACAGAAGTGAGACATAGAATATTAACCCTACAATACCATAAACATAGGACATCAGATGTTTGCGGGTAAACTGCTGCAGAACAGAACACCTTTGGTACCCATACATGATTTTTAGGGATTTCCAGACATTTTCTTGCTACTCTATTCCTGAAATAATGTGTTTTGCCCTCGTGCCACAGTTACCAAGAACCAAGTGGCTCACCTGAGACGATCTCATGAAGAGTTCCTGGATATCCAGCTCGTCCAACAGGAGTGTCCTCCCAATTCTGTGCACTGCCATGCTCACGTGGGACTTGCTGTAAGGGATCTTAAGGAGTTTTTTGATGTTCTTGCAGAAGGAAAGTGAAAAGAGAAAATCTTCAATGTAATTATGCTGCATGGGAAGACAACTGTCAGGAAACTAAGGCCCCATCATCATGTGTAAGATTGACTTGAGGAGACTCCAAGTCTAACTCCATCACTCCACACATCCTCCCTTCCCTCTTCTTGCCCCCAGCCTCCTTTGGTCAGTCAGGGTCACCTGTCCTGGCTGTGTCTCCTCCTGGTTTTCCATGCACTCCCACCCCCCTGCCAGCATGGCTGGATGAGAAGCAGGAAAGGCCTTGGCTCTGTGTCAGCCCTGCTCAGCAACAACAGGAACATCTCTGTATTATCAACCTGTGCTCAGGACAATCCCAAAACAGCCCCTTACCAGCCACTGGGAAGAAAATGAATTCTACCCCAGTACACATTGTCGAATAAAACCTGACAGTGCCAGGGATTTTAAACTATTCCACAAGAAAATGCATTTGCTGAGGGCACAGAACACAAATAACAGTGATAAAGAGACCAAATAATCAGTAGAAACAACAAATATGGCTTAAACATATTCTCCAATTGGATCACCATGACCAGGTACCAACAAAAATGACAAAAATATGCAAGTGGATGATTTGGATTGCAAACTTCTATTTTCACAGCAGAAATACCAATTCTTTATCAAGTGCCCAAAGCAATCCAGACAAAGATCTAAGTCTGAATACAAATCGGACAAATATTAACATGAGTGTGCTTCCCCTTCTGAGTAGCCTCATCTGAATTGTACAGATATTGTACCAGCACCAAAAGAACTGACAAGCTGACAAAAATCAAAGGAAAGAAGAAGTTGGAGGGGAGCTCTCTTTTCTAGATAAGAACAGAAAAAAAAAAAACATCTTGAGAGTAAAAGTCTGCATTCAAAATAATTCATTTCAAACACACAAGACAACTACCTTGTAAGACCCATGTGCTGCATTCACTAAACTGTATACTTTAGCTGCAGATTATTTATAGAGCTTCAGAGGAAATATGATTTTCTCTCTACATTTTTTATTCAGTAATCACAACTTCTTTACTTGGTGATCTGTGATTTACTAAGGGATCTTTCCTTTTCCCCAAAGTGCACAAAGATGCTGGAAGCCATCACATTATCTTAAAAGAAAAGTTTATGCAATGTAAGAATTTGAACGAGACAGTTTAAGACGTGTCCATACCTCCGAATCAGATACGACATCTACATCATTTCCAACTGAGTCAATGAAGTCATAGGCCATCCCAAAACTATTTAAAAAAACATTACAAGACAGTTAAGACAGTTCCAGTATGACATTAGAGACCTGGCTTTTATATCAAATCTTTGAGAGCTTTCATAAAAAAAAATGAGCAAGCTAAACATCGCCAAGTGTAATGAGACGTAGAATTAACAGAGTGATTTCATCTTCATATTCTGCAAGTTTTTGAAATGTATCTTTGAAAGTGCTTAGATCTAATTTCAGGACATAATTTTAAAACAAAAAGTTTTGTTGAAATCAAGAAAAATCAGAGAAAATGAAGGATTCTTCTTAACACTGAAAACAAGAAGAGTTCTTCAAGGAGTTTCTCTTGAAGACATTAAGCATATTAAAGACTTTAATTTTAGTAGCTGTGATTGAATTTTACCTCTTATTCACGTTTTCCAGAACTGCCCTACATGTTGTAACAGACACTTTGTCTCTTCCTCCACCCTCGTTAAGGAAATTACAAGGTACTTAAGTTGGAATATTTCAATGTACAGATCATTCTTTAGAACAAATCCAAATACTACTAAAATCCAAAACATACATGATGTGCAAGCTATACTTTTGTTACCACGATTTAATACTGACACTAGAGAAGGAGATTGAACTGCCAGCCTCTATTTGACAAACACAGTATCTAAAACAAACATGAAAAATTCATGAAGCCCTGAAAAACATGTTACTCTGCTCTGAAAAGTACAGCTCCTAGAAGAGATGATGAGGATGTAAACACAGACTTTGAACAAACTGCTAAATTTCTCTGACTGGCTGACTTGGTGTGAATTTGCTTGCTCAGCACAGGATTTGAGCCTCCTGCTTATGAACACTCTGAACTCAACTCATTCAACAATTTAGCAAACGTCACACTGAAAGGTAACACTGCTTCTTGGGTGTGCCCCTCATTTCACCTCTAGTGTGATAGAAATAGGAAATCCTGATATAAATATGAAATTTCATTTGCCATTAGTCAGGTCCAGTTTATAAAGATCCAGAAGAGCCATAAATTGATTTCCAAGGGGAACCACAAGTTCCATTTTCACCTGTTATCAAGGGCAGAAGGGCTGGCTGAACCAGTCCAGTTCAATCTGGGCCAACCAGGGAAGAACAAAAAGCCAGCTTGACAGTCTGAGGCAATGTGTCAACATACACATGAACAAAGTAATAATCAACACCATCAATCATTTACAAAAGAGACAAGATTAGAGCATTGAGGCAACAACTCAAGATGAAAAAGTAGAGGGAGAATGGTTAAGACAAAGCAATATGTAGTTGCCATGGTAAAACCTGTACTTTCTACTTTAAATGACACAGGGTCCAAATTCACAATCAGAATTATTCTTAAAGGCCTGAAAAAAAATAAGGGCTGCTGGTATTTACCTGGAGAAGGGTTTACTTTTTTTGCTGTTGCCCAGAACGGTCGTCCCTGCTGGTCCCAGCTTGGCACTTTCCCGTAACCAGTTGGCAGGAGGCAGCTTCAGGTCTGTTTTCTCCTGCAGACGGGCAAAGGCTGCTTGAGGAGGGGCTGAGGAGTATTTCACCACAGCACTGCTCTTCACCTCACTGCCTCCGAGGAACAGCACCGATCCCTGGGTTCCAGAGAGAAATCAGCCTTCTATTTAAGTGCTGGCAATTAAAACTAACAGGCTTCTCTGTGATAAGTTACTTCTAATGCTAAGCAAAATCCAGTCCTATATTCACTTACCTTTGCCCAACACATACAGTTTCCCAGTTATCCCAATTCCAACTTGTGTCAAGTATAAGCTTCACTTTAGGAATTATCACAGAATCATTTAGGTTGGAAAAGTCCTCCGAGATCATCAAGTCCAATCTGTGATGGATCACCACACTGTCACCCAGGCCAGAGCACTGAGCAATACATCCAGTCTTTCCTTGGACACCTCCAGGGATAGGGACTCCACCACTGTCCCAGACAGCCCGTTCCAATGCTGGACAACCATTTCCATGAAGAAATTCCTCCTGATGTCCACCCTGCCCCTCCCCTGGCCCAGCCTGAGGCCGTTCCCTCTGCTCCTGTCCCTGTTCCTGGCAGCAGAGCCCGACCCCCCGGCTGTCCCCTCCTGGCAGGAGCTGGGCAGAGCCACAAGGGCCCCTGAGCCTCCTCTGCTCCAGGCTGAGCCCCTGCCCAGCTCCCTCAACCCCTCCTGGGGCTCCAGCCCCTTCCCCAGCTCTGTTCCCTGCCCTGGACACGCTCCATCCCATCAATGACTTTCTTGACGTTACAGCCACAAAACCAATCCCAGAATTTGAGGCTGGACCTCAGCAGTGCCCAGGACAGGGGGACAACCACCACCCTGGTCCTGTGGCCACACTGCGGCTAATCCGAGCAGGTGACAGTGGCCTTCTTGCCCACCTGGGCACACTGAGGCATGAGAATGAAGTGCCACCAAGGCCAGCTGCCCACACAACACAAAATCAATCAGAAAGGCTAAAACGAACACATGACTCCCACTGGAGTTTGTAAAAGTAGGTGTTTATTAACACCAAGTGCTCACTAACGCCAACACTACCACCAACACTAAAGCTAAACACGCTTCTGCCTTAACAAATAATAATAAATTAAATAAGCTTCGTGTTCGTCTATTTCTTTTCAAACACAGAAAAGCACGCAGCTGTCACCCGTGCGCGAGAAGCTTTGAACTAACGCATGTCGAGGGAAAAACAGCTCCACGGGACACCACTTACGTAAACGCGATGCACTTAGGCATAACAACAGCAACGCTGCTCGCAATTAACGCTTAATCATAATTAGCGTGCTCCCTACCGCACTCCGGCCCTGACAAACTGGAAAGAGGATCAAAAACACCGCTTCAATTAAAACACCACTGGGGGCTGTCTGTAGCCACGGCTCGACCCCCCCTCAGCCCCGCGACCTCACCTACCACGGCCCCCCCGCAGCTCCACTCACCTGCTTGGGCTCCTCGGCGTCTCCCCTCAGCGGGGAAGCGGCGCCCGCGCCGCAAGGCTCCTCCATGGTCCGGGAATGGCCCGGGAATGGAGCGGGAGCGGAGCCGGGAAGGGGCGGCGGGATCGGAGCCGCTTCCCGGGGGCGTCCGGCCGGGAACCGCCGCCTCTCGCGAGATTTTTCGAGAAGGCGCGGGAAGGGCGGGCTGTGAGGGCGGCGCCGTGGGGGACGGGAGGCGGCGGCGGCTCCGAGAGGGGAGGGTGCGGCGCTCCCAGCGGGATCGGAAGTCTTTGAGGTTGGAAAAAGACCTGCCCGGTCTGTGACTGGTCCCTATCTTGTTAGTTGCGCCAAAGCACGGAGTGTCCCGTCCAGTCGTTCCTTAAACACCTCCAGGGATGGGACTCCACTACCTCTCTGCGCAGTCCTCTCCAATTCTTAGCCACCCTTTGCATGAATAAATTTTCCCTAATCTCCAATCTAGATCTCTCCTGGCACAGTTTGAGGCTATTCACAGCTCAGCCAGAGGGTCGTCCCGAGCCTCCTTTTCCCCAGGCTTGTTTGGCTTTTCTGGATAACTTAATGAAACAAGCAAAAACTAGGTGATGGAGTACCTCAGCATGGGAGAGGATTGAAAATTGCAGTGTCCTGCGGTCTGCTTTACACTGAGTTTGACAACTCATCACTAAGCTGTGATGGCTTCAGTAAGCAAGTAATTTCTAAGTAGTGCCCGTGGGATTTTTAATACCTATTATTTTCCTTGTAGATGGTATTCCTCATTCTCTAAACCACAAGAGGCAGTACACTTCATGACTGGTCAGGGAGTACAAATGCTGACTGCCTCTTAAATTACATTTATATCTATCTATAGCCACATGTTTCAATACATACACACACACACACACACACACACAGATATATAGATCATGAAATCACAGAATACTTTGGGCTGGAAGGAACCTTAAAGTTCATCCAGTGCCACCCCCTGCTATGGGACACCTTCCACTGTCCCAGGTTGCTCCAAGCCCTGTCCAGTCTGATTTTGGACACTTCCAGGGATCCAGGGGCAGCCACAGCTCTGGGCACCCCGTGCCAGGACCTGCCCACCCTCCCAGGGAACAATTCCTTCCTAACAGCCAATCTAAATCTAGTCTCTGTTGGTTTGAAGCCAGAAAGGACACGAGTGTTATCTTCTTTACAGTTTCTCAAAGCCAAGGAGGCAAAGCCTTGGTTTGTGCTACACTGGCCAAGTGTGCTGCAGTTAAATAGTTGGGATGTTTCCAAGCCAGCGCTCAAACTCAAAAGCAAAAAAATCCTTAAGACGCAGACAGGTTTTGTGTAAATACTGGGCATGTGTTCAATTAAGATGTGTGTATGTGGAAAGCCATTTTCAAAAGAGCAGGAAGTTACATCTTCAAAATTCTGTCTCTAACATCCTTTGGGTTTTCCTCAAAAACACCTCTCCTTTCCCCACGCATTCCTATTCAGGCTGTAAAGCGATTGTGCAGAACTGGTTTGTTTTTGACATCCAATCCTCTAAGGAGCTGTTATTTCCCTCGTCTTGCAGCACGTGAGCAAGAGCAGCGTTGCCCAGCGTTGCTTTTGGTTGTGTGGATCTCACTGAAACACCGGGGGGGCTCTGAGGTCACAGGGAAGGGTTCCACACGCCGCCGGCTCTGCCAGCAGGTCTCCAGGGAACCGCGGTGGCGCTGGCAGAGTGACCAGGGGCGGCAGTGACACCGGCCATGTCTAAGGACGGGAGTGGGCAGTCCAGGGAGCGGCGTACCAGCTACTGGGTAAGGGCCGAGCAGGAGCCCCCGTGTCCCCTGCAGGGCTTCTTTGCCCTTAAACTCTCAAAAGAGAACCATCCTAAGTGTGACTTTGTCCTTTAGTCTGAAAGGAGCCTTCCCATTCCTGAGGTTTATGAGGAAAGAGTGTCCTGCATATTCAGAGGAAGTGTGCAAAAGTTCTGGCTTGCTAACTAACCCTGCCTGGATATTTTTTTTTCCAGTTTTCCAGCAATGCTGGAGTTCTCTTATTTCATAGTTAGCCCTGGTTGATTTTCCTGTTCTGCTCTGGAGAACTTCAGCCAAGGTTTTCCTCAGTTCTCGCCTCCAGGAGAACACTGTGATCCCATCAGAAACACTGGGCTGGGACATCTTGGCATCCCAGGGCACTGTGACACTCCTGGCACAGACCGTTCCTCACTCTGAACTCTTTGGCTTGATGTTTGGTTGAGCTGTTCCCAAAAATTTTGTGCTTTCAAACTTCTACAACAGTAGGAGTAGCACTGCGGGGGGGAGCTCGTTGTTGTTTTCCTTGGTGGTTATTGCTGTATAAACAGTTTTCAGAAAGTTCCTGGACATTCTTGTCTTGAAGATTCCTAAAATTCTTGTCGGGTTGTTTTATCTACGGTCGAAGGTCTTTATGCTAGGGTTTGTGTTGTGCGTGTGGGAGGCGCCTCATTTTCCCAGACGCCACTAGGTGCTGCTGCAATCCAATTAATAAAAAGTAAAATATCATTTTGCCCACATTTCTGATCAGATTTATTTGTGTGGGTTTTTGTTTTGTTTTGTGTTGGCTTTTATTTTAAAGTGTCATAATCTTAATTATTTTCTAGTTCGCTCCCTTTGGAGAGGAGCAGAGCGAGCTGGAATCAACAACGAGCGCCTCACTGAAACATGTCCTGAACTCGGCAGCTGCTCTGGGCCCCGAACATAAAATGCCGCTGGAATACAAAGCTCGGGTGCAGGTGAGTTCCCGTGGCAGCACAGCCGATTTTGGAGCTCTTTTGCAAGTTGTCACTCGCTAAGTTGTGAGTAAGAACAGCACTCGGGGTCGTTAGCGGAGCAGTCACAGCGGGCTGGCAGACTTTGTGCCTCAGGGGATGGAGAGATTGCTGCCTGTGCTGCGGAAGAAACATATTTCCCCGTTACTCACTTATAATTTTAGTTGCTCGAAGTCCTGCTGTATTACCGCTGATTTTCTCTTTTATTACTGAGACACCGAATACATTCTGATCAATCTCAGCCCACAGCCTGTGTGTAAAGCCCTGTGAGAAGGTTTAATGGAAATTTGATCAGCTGTTTGGCAATGAATGTCAGAAATTCAGTATATTCACACAAAGGAGTATTCTTTTTGAACATTAAAAAGTTAGAAGCTCCTCATTTCAAACATTTTTAAGGCTTGATTAAAAATGAGATTTGTGAAAAAAATTAGGATGAAAGGAAATACAATATTTTTTAAAATCACAAGTATTTAAAATGTTGCAGTGTTGTAAGCACCTTTTCGTATCCTTATTTTATCATCACACTGAGCTTTGCTTTACCCTCCCACTTTGTGCACAGAACATTTTCTGTTTTAATTTCCTATAAGCACAGCAATTACAGTGGGTTCATTTCACAGGTTTTGCTATAGTGAAGGGCAGAAATGAAGGGCTTGGAGGGAATATTTAAAAGGGAACTTTGGGGCTACTGAAAAGGAGATTATACTATAACATGAGTATACACTGTGTTAATATTGCATCTGCTTTTCTGTGGAGCATCTCACCTTAGCCACTGCCTGAAAAGGAGAACCAGGGTAGAGGGACCTTTTATCAACACCAGTCTGACTTCACCTGAAGTTGCATGTCTTGTCCTTACCAGCCCTCCACTTTTATACAGAATTGGGGAAATTCTTGCTTGTCGTAAATTGAGAATTAATCTGAGATCAGTGGTGAGAACATGAAGATGCACTAAGGGCTAAAATGGGACAACCCGAGGAAGTTTGTTTAGGCTCTGATAATAAACATTATTCCTGAAATGCTGAGATTGACATTTAATTCCAGTAGGATATTTTACTAAGAAATTTTCAGACTCAGGAGGTGCTTATTTTTAAATACATATATGAGAATGTATTTGTTGAATTTGCTTATCCACTGAACTACAGTCTGTATGAATCAGTATTCAAGAAGTGAACTTGTGAATATACCTAAAAAATGGGAGAGAATCTGCCTAGTAAACCAAATATCCCAAGATCTGACCACAGCTGACCCCCTGCAGGCACATTTTATGTCTGGTGAATCTTCTTGCTGGATCAGGCCTCCAGTTACATTGATCTGTAGAACTCATTCAGGTCCCCCTACTCTTGAAACACCTCTTTTAGACTGTGTTACATTAAAACTTGCTCTTTTGTTTGGAGGGGAATATCACAGTTGGGATATCGCACTTATGTATAATAAACATTTAAAAGTCAGATATGTTCATTATTTTTAAAATAGCTCTTTTTGCAGTTATCCTCTTTTTCTTCTGAAACTCTGGTTTCATTTAGAGACTGGATGAACATCATGTTAAAGAATGAGATTATAAATTAGTTAAGCAATTAATACCTCTTCCACTTCCCCTGCAACAAGCAGTGTCCATGACATTCAGTTCATAAATCACAGGCTAATTCAATTTTGAGGTCCCTTCTGTAGTTTATTTTAATTAGCTTTAGGCCTACTACTAAATCAGGCAAGGCAATCCTGACATACATCTAGCATATTGCTGCTTTGCAGACAGAATGTATTGTTTTTTATTTGAAAATTCACACTTTTATATTAATCATGTATATATATTCAGCAAGTCCTTCTGATCATTTTATTTAAAAAAAAATTGAAAGTCCACATTACCCCTATAAAATCATGTGCAGGTGAATATTTAACATAGGAATATGACTTCTGTGCTAGAACAAAGGCAGCTGTAATTTCACAATATAAGAATGAAGACTAATAGACTCCAGAGTTTATGAAAATTCATATATTTCTGCTGTAATTTCTTTTCTTTCAGGTAGCAGGAAACAACAATTTCCCGTTCTCTTCTCATGACAACAGGCATAACATATGCAATGCAGCTGAGTATTTTGACCTGGTAAGTACCCAGCACTGAGACAAATCAAGCAACCTCAGATCTATTGGTCTGCCAGAGATTAAACAGAGCATCTTTTCTGTCCCCTGAAAAAAAAAAAAAAAAAANAAACTTGTGAGAAGAGAAAAATGGAAATAGCAAAGAAAAATACACTTTTTATTAGTATAGGGTTGGGACATCTCTGAGACTGTCACAGATGTGCAGCAGCCCAAACAGTCATTGAGAATGACACGATTCAAAGGGAAGAAAAAAGCCATGGTTTGGGTCTCTGACAGACATTTTCTAATGTTCCTGTTTTGGTTTTGTACCTGGTTAAATGTCCTATGAGTCTGCTCTAAGTGATTTGCCTTGCAATGGATTTTTGTAGATATCTCAGCCACTTCTAATTTGCAGTCCCATATATTTTGTTCAGATTCATCTTTATCATAAATTTAAACAAACTCCATGGGATACCCACAATATATCTCAAGAATGCATTCTTTTCCAACCCACATGTCTTTACAATACACCTGTTTAAATGTATGCTGCAGAAACCCCAACTTTGACCAGAGTTTAAATTTTTTTGTGCTTTTTTCCATGAGCAACAGTTTCATGTTCTTCCATTCCCCTTAGATTGTTGGTGTTATTCCAGGCAGAAAAAGAAATAGTGCAGTTCACAGGATAATGAGTAAAGGAGGAAGCAGTGAATGGTGATATAGGGAGTTTGTCTGACTTTGGGCTTTGTCAGGCCTAGACTTTTGGAATTCATTATTCACTCAGTAACCTCAATTTCTGCACACTTTGGGCAGTGTCTCATAGTTTTAGAGATACTGATCAACCATAATTCCAGCTAAATTTCCTGCGAGCTGTGGAGTGTGAAAATCAGGCTCTGTCTCTCTGTGTTTGGACACACAAGGGATAGCATTGATAAGATTCAGATTTCGTGGTCTGTCTCAGTTTCTTTATTGCAGTCCAAACCTAGAATTATTAACCTATTTCTTTGGGTGCCTCTGAAGATTAATTTAGCCAAGTGTAGCTAAATAGCCTTGAGTAGATGGTGTGCTACAGAAATGCAAAGTAAAAGTGGTTTATTAGCACTGAGAGGTGGAAGGTCAGCAGATTTCCCATTATATATGCAACCAAAAATGTTCATACAGGCAAGTCTGACAATATTATTTTTAACTTGCTAAAGATCAACCGTGAGTTTTTGCAATCACTGTGGTAACAGCTTCGTTCACTTCCCAGTGGGGTAATGACTGTTGCAAGATTCATCTGTGAAGCTGTGACTGGAAGTCATATGTTTGAATGAATTTTTCTTTTCTTTTTTTTTTCCCTAGGGCATGGGCCTGAGGAAGTTGGATCCAGAGAAACAGAAACGGAACTCCCATAACTTCTTTGAGTGGAATCGTGTGCAAGGCCAGAGCAGCAGCGAAAGCTTTTTAACCGTTTACCAGAGCTCGTTTGTGGCAGGTCAAGCCCCTGGAAACGAGGACCAGCATAGCAGGCGCTACCCCAAGCACCACACCCAAAACCAGAGCAGCACCCAAAACCAGAGCAGCGCCCAAAGCCAGAGCAGCGCCCAAAACCAGAGCAGCGACAATCCTGCTCCTGAGGTCCAGCAGCCAAACAACCAATCTTAATCAGCAAAACACCTCTGACCGAGCCAATCTGAACTGTTCACAACTCAAAACAATGGTGAAGGAATAAACATTTGTGTAAAGTGCACGTGGCAGTTCGGCTGAGAGTTCATTGTGATCAACAACTTCACATTACTCTGAAAACATACATTACTATAAAACCTTTAAAGAAGAGGAGCATTATAAGGAAAAACAAGATTGTGCATATTTTTAGACATACCTCTAGTAGGAGAACAGAGATAGGGATTGTGCTTGTGTTAACTGATACTGGTTGACCCTCATCTTGATAGAAAAGCTCCTTCAGCTTCTGCTTCAGTGGCAGGGCTGTACCTCAGGCAGCTGACAGCTCCTGTATTGACACAGGAGCATAATGGAACTGGCTCCTCGAGGGATTACCACAGCAGGGAGCCAAACCCCTGTGTGTTCAGGTAAGAGAGAAACAGTTCTGAAAGGTTCCATGGCTGAGAAGGCAGGTGACCAGCCGTTAGAGAAAGCAGATAAAAAAGAAGCTGTGCGTTAGATTGCTGTGCAGAGTAAGCGTCCTGTTTGGTTATAGCACAGCAGTTGTAGAAATGAAAAAGGAAAGAGTGTTGTGAACAACATTTGTACACTCACAAATTTGATTCATGGCTGTAAGGAGAAAAAAACCTTGAGCTGAAGTGGAAGGCTGCATGGAGGTTTGAGTTGGGGTGGACTGGATCTTAAAAGAACTCGTGATTTTTTGGTTACATGTCCCGAAGAAAGATAATTCAAACCCAATCCTCCAAGCACTCTGCTTCCCGAATATTCACTGATGTTAGGATGTGGCAGGCAGTAGAGTCAGACCTAGAGTCAGACCTAGAGTCAGACCTCCAGATGATGTGTTTTCTACTTCTGGACCATTTCCATTAATAAAATAATAAGCTAAACTGTGTGTCTTAAAATATCCTACAAATAAGCTTGTTGCTATGCAAAATAATGTTGACTAAAAAAAATCAGTCACAACTTTATGAGATAATTTCCTTTATTTACAAGATAAATGGAAAAATAAACCCTTGACCCTTAGAATTCTCTGCATTGTAAGAGCTGCCTTGAACATGAACTCAGTTGAGAAATGACATTTCTGCCTTTCAGTCAACAGATGCATTTTTTGGTGTCAGCATGCAGTGGCTGATGGCCTTTTTGTATGCCATCAAAATAGATGGGATTAGAGTCCCCAAATGTGTAGCATATTTATTAGCACATGTTGAAAGAATAAACTCATTTTTTTAGTGAAGTTCCCCCTGTTAGAGTTCTTGGGGTGCTGCACACTACATCAAAATCTGAAGCATCAATGGACAATGTAAAACCAAATAAAAAGCCAAGTAACATAGTGCTATTAAAAAGAATTGCTTTTTCTCAAAGTAAAGACAGCCTGCTTGACAGCTCCAGAGTCAGAATTTCCAGAGCTTTAGCCAACAATTTCATCCCCAAACTGATTCAGTACTGAAGTGTGTGCCAATCACATGGTGAATGAAGTGCCCCATGCTGTTTGGCAAACTCCAAAGGGCAGTTTTGGACCTCCATCAGAAGGAAGGAACACATTCTTGCTCCATTAGTAATGTTTATCTGTGGTTTAGTATTACAACTGGATGTGGTGAAATAAATTGCTGTAGTTTGTTATGCCTTAAGACACCAATAGAAACACTCCAGATTGCTTTTTTCCCCCACTTTTTTTTTTTTCTTCCCATTTTTGGTTAAAATGTGGATTAAAAAAAGGAAAAAGTACCTGTGGATTAATACATATTTTCAACTATATTGTAATAAAGATTGCAGAGGAGAAACTGAGGAGATCATGAAACTCTTATAAATACATTGTGCTGGGTTGAATAAAACAGGTGATTCCCACATATCTCACGCTCTGCCAGTGTTTCTTGGGTAAATAACAGGAGACACAATACACTGAATTTGGAAATGAATAATGAATTCCTCAGATAAATTTGTGTACTTTGGATAGAAACCATCCGTTTGTTTACTCTTGTGATGATAATGTCTCTGTGAGGAAGGTCCTATTGAGTTAAAACATTTTTGAGCATGCATTTTTTGTTTGTTTGTTTCTTTGGGAATGGAAGAGATTGAAGTAAGGCTGGTAACTCCTCTAAAATTTTCTGGTCAGTGCAGGAAAGTGCTCCTGGCTGGGAGTTCATTGGGTTCAGATGGATGTAGGTAGGCTCAGCAGAATGCTCATACTGTGGGTTAAACCAGCCAAATACTGTTCTAAGTATCTAATGGTGATAAGGATGGACATATTTTCTGCATTGTTTCATTTAAAAAAATCAAACCAAGCGCCCTCTTCACAAGAAACAACATCCTTCATCCTCTAATCCTTTCCAAGGAGTATTGTTGCCCTCTTGTTTTTTCTCCGGAGCCTGCATCAATGCAGGGACTGCCTATGCAACATTTTTAGGAAATCTTTTTTGTGTTAATTTAAAAATGTTTTCAGTGTGTTACTTAAATTCACAGAACTCAAACAAAATCAATTTTAAAAAGTTAAGCCAGAGGGCTGAACAGCTTCCCCAGGGAATGGGCACGGCCCCAAGGCTGCCACAGCTCCTGGAGGGTTTGGATAACGCTCTCAGGCACAGGTGGGATTGTTGGGGTGTCTGTGCGAGGCCAGGAGTTGGACTGATGATCCTGTGGGACCCTTCCAGCTCAGAATATTCTGTGATTCTGTAATTAATAGAGCTGAGCTGAAGAGTAACAACTCTGCCACTGAAGTGTCCATGCCCTGGCTGGGGCTGGCTTGGTTCTCGGGTGGCCGCTGGAGCTGTGCCGGGTGAGAGTCTTGTGCCTCTGTCTGCAGTGTTACATTTACTTCTTTAAACTGTGCTTGATATTTTTCCCCTTTCTCTTCTGCTTGCTGATAGCAAGATGTGAGGACATGGTCTCCCTCAAAGCTGCTGTTGCTGAGCCCATGGTGCCCCTGGTAAGCTGGATGTCACCTTCTATAGCTGTGTCATTTGTGAGGTGTTGTGACCAATGAAATGCTTTTTACAGTCATTAAAGACCCTGGTGTTCTATGTGAGCAGATTGGGTTTGGTACAATAGGAGGCAAAATGGAAATTCTGTCTTTTGTTTACAAGACTTAAAGAAGTCCTTAAAGCTGGGACTGTGGGGAGCACTGGAAGGGGGAGTTCTGCTGCTGCTGGAGCTGCTAATTCAGTGGGGATGCAGCAGTTTGACTTCCAAGTCATCTGCTGTTAATCTAATCACTGTGTTCATAATCTAATCACTCCATGTAGCTGAAATGTTTCTCCTCAGCTTGTACTCTCAAGGTTAGAGTGAAGTATCTTGATGTGGGTGTGGCACTGGAGATGGGTCCGTTTCCTTCCCCGTGCTGCAGTTACGCAGTGACAATTCTGTCCCAGCTCTGTCTAAACCCAAAGCTCACGCTCATTTATTTGCAGTGATACCGTTCACGTGGGGATGATATTAAACTCTTTTACTGGCTTAACATTAACCTAACTGAGGAGAATATTGGTATAACTGTGGTGGTGCTGTTGTTGAACCAAGAGTGCAGGCCTGTATCTAATGGAAGTGTTTATGTTGATACAGTGGCCTCGCTGGCTGGCAAGAAATGAAATTTCTGAAATTAAGTAGAGACTTCTTAGACATCTCTACCTTCAAGCCACAGTACACAAACTTTATTATTATTGTTATTATTATTATTAATATTATTGTTGTTATTGTTATTATTACTATTGCTATTATTATTAATTATGCTTAAGACTCTCCTGCTGCTGATACATTATCTAATGAGCAGTAGATGGCAAGAACAGAGACTCATTCCACTCTGAAGTGAGAAGGAACCATACAGAGCTGCCTCATCCCAAATTTCTTGGTTTATTCCTGCCTCCCCAACAAAGTAATAAAATAACAAGCTGTTAAAACATTGTCTGTGGAATATCTAATTAAAGGGAAGTCCTTTCAACAGGGATAAGGACTTCCCTTTAATTAGACATTCCACAATGAATGGAATAATTGATCAATCCTAACTGACCTTAAATTGGATGTTTAGCCATCGTGGGTGTGAGTGAACCAGTAAAACACCCAATTTCTGATTTGGACAGGCAGCTGCTTTTATGAAAAGCATGTTACCTCTTGTCTGGTCAAGCTTGTTATTCTTCAGTATATTCACCTGAAAGTATTTCAAATTGTCATTTTTGAAATGTGGTGTACAGAAAAAAAATGTAGTTTGAAACAGGTAAGTTTAATTCAAACAGAAGGAAAGAAGTGCTTGGAGGAGACCTCTGCAACTGCAAGGACTGGAACTCAGGAATTCAGGAGTGCCTGCTCACAGGTGAGTGCCCAGCGCCCTGAACCAGGAAAAACCATGTACTTTCTCCCAAGTCTGGTGTTTAACTGTGGCAAACAAAATGCAGCAGCTCTGGCAGACCAGGTAGAGGGTGGTGGTTTTCCAGGTTGCCTGAACCAGTTCAGAAAATCAGAAGAATCTTAGGAATACCTTTTCTTTTAATTCCTTGCTGTGGGATATGTAGAAATAGTGCTCATAGAGCACTACTCTGATAGCAATGAGTATGTATTTTTGTGATCCTTTTCAATATTCTATGGAACGAGAGACAAATTTTGTAACTCAAACAATGCTATGAAAATAGTTTTAAAATGCAGGTCTCTTGTCCCTCTCTCACCCCGTCACCCCCAAAAAGGAGGGTTGTGTTTAGACTGCCCAGTGCATTCCAACACCTACAAATGGCAATGTTAATACGCAAACAGAGCAGCACAAGTGTCAAGTCCTATGCTCAGATGTAAACTGTTGTGGGCTCAGGCCCTGTGGTATTAACCAGACACTTGTGCCTCAGTTGGCATTGTAGGCATGCATTAATGACCCTGACAGACCTCCTCA
Organism: Tichodroma muraria; assembly: GCA_013390105.1. Classification (NCBI taxonomy): domain Eukaryota; kingdom Metazoa; phylum Chordata; class Aves; order Passeriformes; family Sittidae; genus Tichodroma; species Tichodroma muraria. Next base: position 81,546 of record WAAG01004081.1, read on the forward strand.
TCTTATTGCTTAATTAATCAACGGCCCAGTGGCACACTGGCAGGGCTCTTTTTCAAGCTGTGTCTTCCCTCACACGGTAATCAGATGCTATATGGCTCTGTCTACTTATGGGAAAGCCAAACCCAATAAAAAAAGTTTCATTTCCTGATTCCCGTGGGATACTTTTTACCAATCACCAAAGTGATTCTTTTTACCAATGCTTCTTCACTTGAGTTGAAATTAAAACCCAGCATGATCAACATATTGCATAATATTTCATGGACTGAGTTAAGCACCAGGTTTAAAGACTTAAAAAAGAAAGAGAACTGGAGGGGAAAACTGTTGATGCAGAAGCACAATAGTTTCCATCAAAAATGCCTAATCCTGTCTTTGTTCCTGGTATTAAACTTCACACTTCCAGCTTTTCATCATTGCTGTGAAGATTTTCAGTGCATGTGGGATGTTAATTTTTCTTCTGAATTAAATGTGCTATCATTTAGACGAGAATCAACATTTGATCTTCAAACTATTTTGTGATATGCAATCCAGCTTGGTTCCACAGGAGGGCAGATGTGTTGAATGGCTTGATTTTGATACGTGTTATATTAGTGTAAGAGCTACAGTTGGGAGTTGAATTATCAGATTTATACTGATATCAGTGAGCTCTCAAATTGTGTCAGAGAAATGCAACAACTTGATTCCAGCATAAATAGAAATATCTCGTGGGGTTTGATGCTTACAAAGTTCAAAGGTTTTTCAATTCTCATTTATTTTATTTTGTCTCAGAGAGCCTATAATCTGATTACAATTACTTATCCAATCACTGACAGTATCCAGCAAATTCACAAAATTAGTTTTTTGGCTTACTACTTGTATTTAAACCAACTTTTTATTTCTCTAGCATCAAGTTTTCAATATGTGCTAATTTATGCTAGAGTTTTCTTTATGCTTCAAGCTAAATTCAGTCTTAAATATAAAACAGCTTTGGCCTCTGGGTTAAATAATTCCTTACAAAATTTGAAATTTCAAACCATATTTGCCTTTTCAAGTGAGTTGAAAAACGAGTGAAACTTTTTTTTGGAGGCAGAAGAGTGTGTGTGCCCTCACGGCTTAGGCTGATCCCTTCTCGCAGAGCACCTGGCAGGGGCCAGGTGGCGGCAGCTCCTGTGCCCCGAGCTGCCGCCGAGGGAGGTTGTGTTCAGGAAACAGCGGGGATCTCCCCAGTCTGCCCTGACTCTGTTATTCCCGACCTGAGCACCTCCAGAGGGGGATCCCTGTGGAGCCGTGAGGCAGAGGCCGCCCTGCAGCCTGGGAGTGCTGCGTTCTGTCAGCGCTGTTGAGCAAAGGCTTTCCGTGGGCAATGCCGCTTCTTCTGCAACTGGAAAAAAGTCCCCAGCAGCTGGAGCTGGAAGGGCAAGGTGGACGTTTCATTTATTTCATGTAACAAAGTCCCTGAAGTAGAAGAGGGATTATTAACCAGTGAAGACATTAAGAGCCCAAATTTCCAAGAGAAATCCAGTCCTTCAACTGCAGGAATGGTGGTGAGGCAGCCTGACCTTTTCTTGCTGTGCAGCTGACCCCTCCCCTTCCCTCTGAGCTTGGCTAGGTCTCTCTCCAGATACATGGGAGCACCTGGAGAAGGTGTTCAACCAGATTTCCCGTGGCATGGTGCAGCTCTGAACTGCTGTGGATGCAAGTATTTAGAGTCAGTGGAGGATGATGGGAAAGGTGGTGTTCTGTTGGTGTTCCATTGGTGTTCTCCTGGTGTTCTCCTGGTGTTCTCTTGGTGTTCTGTTGTCCCCAGCTCCCACAGCCCACAGAAGGCAAACAAACCCCACTGTCCTTTAAAAAGAAGCTGTAATTGGGTTTCTTAGCAGGTGGGTCAGCCTTGCTTGCAGATGTGGACACTTTCGTTCCATATCCTTCTTCTACAATACAGCTTTGGACTATTAAGTTGTCAAAAAAGAGTGTTTGGAAATTTTAACTTAAGGAGGAAGATTTTCCTCACCTCCACTCTCTCCCTTATTCTCAGGTTGCTCTTATGTTCAGACTCCAGATTCTGACCTTGCTGCCAAAGTAGATATCAGATGCCAATATGGCAGCTGTCATACAGGCAAAGATCCTGCTGAGATTTGTGAGATAATTCATGTGTCAGAACACAGGCCAACTGATAATTTTATTTATCTTGATGTGCAGATGTCTGGTTGGATAAATTCAGAATCATTTCAGTCCGCTGCCCAGTGGATGGTCTAAATGCTGGTAACTAAGGCAGGAATAGAATCTGTCACAACTCTTGATGTCCTTAGGACATGACACATTGGGAGTCTGTCCTCACGTTTTCCTTGCACTCTGATAATGAGTATCTACAGCTGCTTTGTCTGATGGAAACCTCTCTCCCCCTTTCCAGACTGGAGGCAAACACGCCAACATTGCTTTTCCAGAAATGCAAAAACTTCTCCAGCCAGCTCAGCTTTGTTTTTTCTTCCTCACTTCTCCCTAGTCCCCTTGAACTTCCCCAGCAGGATTTTTGCAATCCATTTCTAGAAATACTGCATTCACTCTGACACAAAACAATATCTTCGGCTGTGATAATAAATTAGGCGCAGTGGGAATTGAAGCTTGTTCTTTTGTCCAAGGTGATATAATGGGAGTCATTCATAATGAAGAAAAAAAGTAATTGTTATGCAGCATTTTTGTATTAAACATGCCTCCCCAAATTATCCAGAGTATAAAAGAGAATGTTTGGAGAGCTTTGTTACAACCATGCTTGAGCAAAATGCATGTGAATGTGCTCTTATTTGCATAAAAAGGATTTCTTAAAACACAAACCATTTGTATTGCACTGAGCTCCCTCAAGCCCTGCTACCTTACAAGACGGATCATAGTTTTATCATTAATCAAAACAAAGCCAAAATCAATAAACATGCATAATCAGGACTCTCTGATTCCAGTATGCAAATACACTACATATTGATGAAATGTTGCTGAATCTAAAATAGTTTTACTCTCTTTTTTCCCCTCAGAAGTCCCTAAGCCTTTTAATTTTAATATTTTATGCACTGCAATGCAAACAGTATAAGAATGAGTTTGTGTATCAGAGATAACAAGTTAAAAGATAAATGTTGGATGAATCTCCTAATAGTTTTTGCTTGCTCTGCTGACTTTAAAGGCAGTTTATGCTTCTGAAAGGCCAGTAATTACTTGACCTTTAAAGTCCCAAACCTGCCAAAGCAGTTGCTGTGCCGTGCTCCTTCCAGCCACTACCGGAGCACAGGCAGCCGGGGCCTGGGCCCTGTGCCAAGGCTGTTTGTTAATTAGAGAAAATCATTTGTTCCTTGTGTTTAGGGTGATGGAAGGGTTACCTTGCAGGGGGGTGGAAACGGTTTCAGGCAGGGCAAGTTTGTGTCCTTGTGGCTGAGGTGGTGATCAGCACCTGCAGCTCCACACCCCCGTCAGAGCTCAGCTCCCCTCACACACTGCAGATCATGCAGATAATTCCTGATGCATATTTAGTGCTGCCTCCTGTAGTTACAAATTCCTTATCACACATGCATACGCTATGGTACAAGGCACAGTATCATCTGATGCATCCAAAGGTAAACATCGCACCAGGCGTGTCAGTTATTTCATACATTTCAGAAGCATTGAAGTGCCACAGTTAAGAACCTCTAATAGTGCATGGCTGAAGCTAATGCTGAAAATTCCTTTACTCTGAATCACAAATTTCTAACAAATGAGCTGTGATGGTGGGAATCTTACCAACAGCTACACTTATTCAGAAGCTGTGCATATCCATAGCAGGTACGAAACAGATCCAAGAAATGGGCACATCAACAACCAAAGGATTGAAACAAAACAAAATTCTGTGAAGGCCGTACTTAAAGGAAAGGAAGGATGAAAACGATCAGCATTAGAATAGCTAGGCTGCAATTAAGTTGAAGAAGTTCCTTGTTTGCTAGTCAAATAATAAGCCATGTCAGAGCTCTAGAGTTGGCTATTCCAGCATAATTGCATCTCTTGTGTATCTGTGGGACTCTGCTAACCACAGGCACGATCCTCTTGTGAGAGTCATCCTCTCCTTGCTGATTCATCAGCCCTGGGAAAAGTTTACAGGTGTGATGTTTATTTTATATCATCATAAACTAAATGTGGCAGCCATCATAGATTAGGAAGCCCAGTTTCAAACTATGAGAGTCTTTTAGGCTGATTAATTTGCTGTGGGGGGGTTTCCCAGTGAGTCTGTCTGTTTGCCAAGTCATGCTTATTTACATTTGCTCAGTGCTTGCTTCCATAACCATGGAGTGTTTAAATAAATAATAAATACATTTCTATAGGTAGAAATAGGTGCTCACCTGAAGAGAAACCGTAGATCCTATGTGTAACTGCACTTAGAAGCAGCCCCAGCAAAGTCAGGAGTGTCATGGGTTTGTAGCATAGATATAGATAAATATGTAGGGTGAGAGGTGCAGTGAGCTTCTCAAAATCAGTTACTGCTTGCTTTTCATTTACTATGTAGGTGGTTTCCAGGATGCTTTCCAGGAAGCTACTTTTGCTTTTTTAATTGATTCTTCAGTGATCTGAACAGAAACTTTTCTTTTAACGATAGGATGGGGGGTTAATTTTCATGGCAAATACTTGCACTAAGGTACTTGCCGAAGGGAAGAGTAAAGGTTACTGCAGAAATGGGTTGATGATAGGAGGAACTGATATTCCTCAGCATCTCCCTCACTGCTCAATTTTCCAAACCAGCAAAAAAGAGAACTATTTCTCTTTGTTTCCACCTGTGCTTACACAGCCTGAAATAGAATTTAGCCTCTGCCCTTTTCTTCGCAGATTTTGGTAGTTGAAGTGCACTGCTGCTGTCAACAGTGTTACAGTGGCTGTGGCTGCTTTGTTACTGCACTACATCCATGAGATGTAATGTCAAGTCTTTTACCTGTGCTGCTTGTTGATTTTAGCTGTAACATGCTGTTTTGGCAGGTCTAAGGCTAGTGAGTAATTGATATGACCTGGTGTATCAAAACAAGTTCGACATTACATCTTTTTGTACTCAGTAATTTTCAAAAAGGAGAAAGAAAATCCATCAGCCGAAACAGGAGAAAGAAACTGGGAAATCTCCCTGATTTTTGGCAAGGATGGTAAAGGAAAATACAACTGAGGCCATTTCCTTATTGCTTGTGGAAGGTGTTCAAATAAATAAGAAACTGGACAGAACGCAAGTAGTGATGTGAGGGATTAATGTTGTTAAAGCTCTTGGGTTTCTTTGGCTCAGCCTTTCTGCAGAAGGGTGGAGTGTTTACATTAACCACCAGCATCCATCTCCAGGGGGGCCAGCCTGACACCTCATCTCGGTTCTGCAATAAAAAGGAGGGGATAAAACTGAGCCCGTGATCCAGCAGGAACACTGAAGAGAGGGCAGCAAGCTGGTGTGAAGGAGAGCATGATCTTCTCCTGCAGGTCTGAGGGCTGTAAGTTTTAATGTCAGTGTGTACTGATCCTACTTGGGTTATTAATCTCTGGCTCCATGGACTGCCATTTGCATTTAGAGCCTTGCGACATTTTGTGTTTTCAAAATATTTTTCACATGAGACTCGTGAAGTGCACTGAAGAAAACAAATGGACCTCTCTTCACCCACGGGGTATAATTGACTGCTTGGCACAGATAGGACTGGAACGAAAGAAACCCCCTTGCCTTGATCTCCTTACCCTGCTCTAACCATTTTCATGACCTTTTTTGGAGAAGTCTGGCAAAAGTAATATCAAACAGGGGACTTTTTTCCCATGTCCTCCTCTGTTTTGTTGCACAGTGTGGTCTGTTTTAAATAAGCTCCACAGTGCAGTCATTTAAGGGAATGAAGATATTTCATAGCACGCTTAGCATTTGCATTTGAATATAGGCCACCCTGCTGTTTGATTAAACTGGAGTTTAAGAAAACTATAAGAATCGAGGTTCATGTGCAGTGCAGTACTTCACACTCAGATTGCAAAGGTTGTTGAAGGAAAAAAAAATGATAATATCCTTGGAAGTACATGACTAATGAGAATATATATAGCACTTCTGAGACAGCTCAAATATATAATTATTGTGAGGATTTCACAGACACATAAATATAATGATCTTCAGCTAAGTAAATTGCTACCTACCAATGAAATAAATATGGTCCCTTCAGAATTTGAAATAATTCAGTGCTGTAGGTGGTGGGAAATGATTCACCTTAGCTGTTATCTCTGGAACAGTAATATAGAAATATATCTGCCAGTACTGTTACATTTACATTGTTCTTCATATCCTGTGGAGTTTGTCAGAACATCTGCAGTCCCTGCTGGTTTTCACCCCCTTATTTTGATAAGGCTCCTCACAGCATGGCTCAGCCATGGGTTGGAGCAGCTAATACTGTTTACCACAGTAGGCATCCCAGCCATAATATTTTTCCAAGAAACACTGATGTGTTTAAAGGTCAGGTTGATACTGATTTGACTGCTAAACATGAATTCATTTTTCTGGGAGTAAAGGGGTGTACATGCCTTGAGATAAAGGTTAAACTGTTGTTTATGCATTCGCTAGGTGGAAAACACAAGGCTTTAATACACAAATCATAATAGCCTGGTCGGTCAGTCAGGGAGATGTGGTGCTTTACATGGAAATGGAAGCTTGGAATCCACAGGCTTTTCTGACCATTGCTGTAGAAGAAAGCTCACTGATAACTTCAAGGTTTGCCTAGAATTTGTAATGAGTTTAAACTCTTTCTGGGCACAGCAGGCCAGGATTCATCCAGTTCTTTTGGCAGCACTGATAAAATTGAATTTTGCTATCCCTGATGAGGTGTCAGGGACTGGATCCTCTTGCTACAGCAAGGGGAGTGAAAGGAAGGTGAGTGGGAGAGACAGACAGTCCTACACATTTGGATTTGCTGGTTTTGCCGTCTTTGGTGAAGTGGCAGTGATGTGGTGGTGTCTGCTTTTGCCAGAGACACCTCTTCTTCTCCTCTTTAGCTGCCCCTGTCCTTCAGGTGCCTCTTCCCATGGCATTGAAATCGTGGTTAGGAGGGCTGGCTTAGCCTCAGATGTGTCTAGCAGGCAGGAGAAGTAAACATCTGGATTTTAAGGAAGGTGTGGTGGCTTCTGAGAGCTTTGCCTGGGCTGGCTGGGCTCCCCAGAGCTGAGCCGAGCTCTGCCTGCAGAGCCCTCTGCACTCCTGCTGTGGTGTCTCCAGGCCAGCTGAGCTCCCACAGCTGAGAGGAGCTCAGAGACCAAGGATATCTGAGCATCCTTATCTGGCTTCTGTCTGCCAGGTCCTTGTTCTTATTTAAGTACCATTCCTTCCAGTCTCTAGAAAAACTATGCAGCTCCCAAGAGAGATTTTAACCAAACCCCACACTCAGTTTTGTGGGAAGTGGTTTTGCTTCCACCAAAGCGTGTTCTTTGCCAACACCCTCCTTGCTTTCTTGCATTGTGTCCATGTCAATTACCCCCTCCTTTCCCATTCCTCTCCTTTTCCCTTTTTCCAGCCTCTCAGAGCCTGAGTCACCTCACCTACCCATCCTGTAAATACTTTTCCTTCCAGCTTTCTCTTTTCTTTCTGTGTTAAGGAAATCTTTATTGTCAGGTTACGAAGAGGTGGCTGCAGTCATGTGGGATCACATTATATATTTCCTTAAGAACACCTTTTGGTGTTTTGGGATAGGGCTTTTGGAGCCCTCAAACTCCATCCAGGGCTGTTCCTGTTGAATTACCTTATAAATGTTTTCTAGATTTGCTGTCGTATTTATTTCCACAGATTTTGCCTCTGCAAAGACTCCAGTCCTGGCATGGCAGCTCAGGTCACTCCTTTGATGTGGTTTTCAGTGGGATGTTTTGACACCTTGATCATCTTGGCATTTGCTTTGAGAACAGATGGAGGAAACAGTCCATAATACTCCTGTTGGCCTAAAAGCAGAGACTCCAGTAGTGCCATGAGCAGCTGGCTGACATCAATAGCACAGGATGTGTGTTTGATTAGCTTTGCTCTCACAAGAAAGACCCACTGTATTGTTTTGAAGAATGTGTTCAGTTGTTTTAGCAAACTTAAAAATCCCCCGTTGCTCCAGAAATAGAACATTCAAGTGAAATGACTCCCATGGCAGGGATAAAAAGCCTTGCAAAATGTTTTGTCTACAGATCACCCAGTCTTCATTAATCCTGAAGCTGTATCAGTTCAAAAAAACTTCTGGATTTCTTTTGTTTCCCCCCATCTCCTGAAGACAGATAAACCTAGAAACCCTGCAGGAGGATTTCTGTCTTAGCAAACAGTACTTGGCTGCATTTGGGGTTGGTATTTTAGCTCAACATTACAAATACTTGTGTCAAAGATCTTGGCTGGAATCCTGGAATTATTTCAGATGCGATGATGTGATAATAAGAAAAAAATCCTCACTAGGCTTTCATGCCTGCCTTTTATTTCTGCCAGGTTGCCATTGCTCTCTTACTGAAGAGGAGAAGCTGTAAAAATTACATTGTGTTGCTGAGGTTTCTTACAGGAAGATGATTTCTGTGGATGTTGTGTAAGAAAACTACTTTGCTGTTTTTTCAAAGGAAAACGTGGTGCAGAATAAAAAAAGGTTCGCTTGAGGAAAATCCAGCCCAGGATTGGAAAGGAGAATTCTAGTTTCCTCTCTGTTTTTCTTCTTCCACTCCCGTTCCTCACACTCAGGACTCCCATGCCTTGTTTTCCAACCTTATTATTAATCATTCCTCTGCATTGATAACTTCTAAATTGCTTTTGTGGAGAGCCATCTCTTTCACTTCCTGATATGTGGTGTTTTATCCCTTAAACATTGAGCAGGAAGCACTTGTTAGATTAATTCTAGGTAGGTACTTTTACAGGGGTAAGTATATGTTCTTTTAATATTTTAGTAAGTATTTAAAAATCCTACAAAGAATAGATATTGTATTTATTATCTATACTTGTTTGTGCAATGAATTTGAGTGTTTACATGTGGCTGATATTTCTGAAATATAATCCTACCGATTTTTCTAGACATCAAAAAATTGAATTAAAACTCCTAGTGTTTTTGCAAGAATAGCACAAACCAAACCTATGGATTGTAACTATGAGATGTTGCCTTTAAGGCCTGTTTAAATGTAAAAGGAAAACAAACATCTCAGAATTTAAAAAAAAAAAAAAAAGGTTCTTGTTAATAGCAAAAGGCAAGGGTTGTAGACACCTTTGGATTAGAAAAGGCAATTAATATTTATTTCATATCAAAGTAGATTGCTAATTAGGGCTGTGCTCTTCCCATCCCCCAGGGAAATAATCAGGCGAGCGAATCTCATCTGGAAAGTTCATGTATGGCAATGAGGAGCTCATCAAAACCCAGCACAAACCTGGCCGACCTGATGAAATGCTCAGGCTGCCTCACAGACTTTGCTCTCTAATGGGGTCTAAAAGACCTGGTATTAGTGAATTTATTTTCCTGGTGTTCTAAAAGGCCATGATTATATATAGCTCAGTCACTTGTCAGTGTCCTTTCATTAACATGCCTAAAGAATCTTAATTGCTCAATCAGCATCACAGATTTTTGGTCTGCTGGTGCAGTTTAAGGGGTTATCCAAGCCAAACAGAGAAAATGGAAATCCTGCCCAAATGGATCCAACAGAAAGAACAAACCATTACAGGAAAAAGTCAAGCAAGACTAAGAAGGGAATTTGAAGAGCAAACAACTGAAGATGGAAAGATAAACAAGAAATTATTTCAAATATACCCAAATCAAGAGTGGCAGAGAATAAGGAACAAAGGCAGGGCTGGGTATTGGTGTGTCAAAATATGACAGAGCTGAAATAAACCAAAAAATTGAAAAAGCAGATAAGCTAAACTAGATGGAATTCTTTGAACTATTAAATAACACTTCCTTTTTGACAAAGTCTTGTCTGTATCCAATGGAAAATTTCAGCTCTTGTCAGCCATCCCAGCAGCATCATCAAGGTCCTCTCTGTTGAAAATTGAATGGTTGGGGTTTGGATGAAGAGTTCATATTTCTGTCTTAATTAAAAAAAAAAAAAAGAAAAAAAGAAAATTAAAGAAGATTGTGGGGGAAGTTTCTGTTTCCAACCAGATTTAATCTTTACTGGGCTGTAAGATTTTTTTTAAAAAAATTATAGCTACTATGAAAGTCATGCCTTTCTGTTCTAGTAGATTTTTTTGTTATGGTTCACTAGTTCAGTTAATAAATTTGGATTTTCAAATGTGTGTTGTAAGCTGGTAGAACAAGTAAATTGTCAGGAGAGAGCTAATTTTTCTTCAGTTTTGTAATTACATTTTAACCTGAAAAAAAACCCTCAAAACATCAGAACAGTCAACTTCAAATGTGACAAACAATTCCAGAAATGTATCCCAAAAATAATTATTGCATCTCATTCAATCTTTTAACAGTGAGGATACGGCATGAATAAAAAGATGTTAAAATTTACAGAGGAAACTAATGCTGAAGAGGGGTGGATGAAACGAGGAAACCAGTATATGTTGGTGTTTGGACATCATGAAAGAAATCAAATTAGGTGTTAAAGTTGCATCAAAGCATATTTGAGAGAATCATTATAACTCCCCACATGGATACAACACAGTTAGTTTCTAAATTCTTTCCAGACCCTCAGGAAAAAAATCCAGAAGTTCCTGTAAGAAGATAATGGATAACTTTCAGGAGTTAAATATAAGACTGTTTTCAGAAATGCGTAAAAGGGAACTGTTCTCTGCCTTGTGTTGATTCTGTGCAGAGCAGCACCTGAATTGCTTTCCTTGAGTCTGATCAAGCTGCATTAGAAAGGGTTTAGTGGGAATGGAAGAGCTAACACAGATGATTACAGCAATTGGGAGAAACTTCCCCAAAGAATTCAAACAATGAATAATAAACTCTAGCAAAAAGCTTCCAAAATAGTTCAAATAAAACCTGGTAAATTTAGTAAAAGGTCTGCGCAATTTTCATTATGTTTTCCTGTCTGGATTTGCGTTTAAACTTCTTCAAATTGATTCTTTGATGTTTTGTAGATTGTGATTTGCCTTGAGGTATTTGTGTGAGCACAGGTGAACAGCCGGAATTTTTCTGTCCCTTCTTTAAATGCCCTGTTAGCTATTTCAGATTTAACTGAAAGGTAGAGGTTGTCTCCTAGAAGCTTAATGTTATTAAATCAGCAGCAAGATGTCTGACATGGTTTGCCATTATTCCTAAAAAAATAATTAGCCAGTGTAGTGGAGTCAACCCCAGTGGAGTACAGGTATATCTGCTTTATAGCCTTTAAGACGTGAGCCTTAATTACACCCTGGCAGAGTCACTTTAACACTCAAGTCCATTTTGCTGGATGTTGACATTACTAAATTATCTCATGTTCAAAATGCAAAGTAGCTGATTTTTTCCTAAATGCATTTCTTGGCAACCAAGAGATAAATTGGTCTGGTTCCATTTTTAAAAAGGGCTTTGTCCTTTAATGGTCCTTAAATTAATCCTGGTAATTCCACCTGAGAGGATGGCACTTCTAGAAGGCACAGAACAAAATTGTGCATTGTATTGCCTGCATGCATTTACAAATATTCTGTAGTCTGTTCACACTGGAAAGAGATTTCTACAGTTATTTAAGAAGTGAGATATAAATAGATGAATGTCATTAAAGATCAGCCTTCCTGCCTTTGAATTTAATGGCAGAGCTTTAGATGAAGTGAAGGACAGTTTGTCCTAGAAGATTGCAAGTTCATTTTCAGCAGATCTAAAGCCCTTAAATTAGGAGATGGGCACATGTTTATAGGTATATCGCATAAGAATTTTTAAAACATCTCCCACATTCCCTAGTTCATCTAAATTATTTGACTGATCTTTTGGAATAAGAGGCTGTTAGTAATTGTTTTATTTAGTGAAGCTTTAAGGATCAGTGTTTGGGAATCTACATCCCATAGCCTTTGCTCCTTCACAATAAGACGTTATTTCAAGCACAGAATTTCAGTGTTTGTTCTGAGATTTTTTTTAAAAGGCTATTTAGGGGGGGCAGAACCCCAGCCTGTCACGCGTTTCCAAGGTCTCTCCAGAGCTTAGTTTTAAATCTGTGATCTCGTAGTGCTTTACAAGTACTGCTTTGGGGAAAAGCGTGTCTTGTGTTCACCAGAAGGGAAAGCGCGGCACAAGAATCCGAAGAACCAGATCTGCGAGGTGCCGGTGCCGGGAGCTGGGCTGGGTGCTCCCGCATCATCCGCTGCAGCTTTCTCCTCTCCTCTCCTCCCGCGGCTCCCCGGGATCCGGCTGAGACCCGGCGCCCGCAGCCGCTCCTCTCGCGGCCTCTCAAGGCCCTTCTCCATCCTCGCTGCCCTCCTCAGGACGCTCTAATAGTTTCGTATCTTCTTTATATTGTGGTGCCCGAGCTGCCCCGCGGCTGGAGGTGAGGCCGCCCCCGCGCAGAGGTCTTTGTCCCTCTGGCTCCTGCGGGGCCCCCCGGGCATCCCGTGTGGCTGGGGCCGGTGTCCGCCCCTTGAAACCATTGTCAGCGCTTCTGCTTCCCGTTCGGAGTCCCGGGAAGAGCCCTCGGCGTGCACGGAGCGAGGGGCTCTCCGGTAGATGGTGCTGCTGTAAACCTTGGAGGAGCCACGCACGCCTCAGCCCTCGGGGCATGCAGGGAGGGGCAGCTTGTGCCTGTACACGCAGTCTTTGGGCATGGGTGTTCATCACACATGTCCCAAAGAGGCTTTTCCGGCCGAAAAGACTGCAGAAAAAAACACCTCCCTTTACTTAGGGTAGCATAATGTGTTTTAAACACCCTAATTATAGCTACATATGCCAATTCATAAATAAAACAATGCAAAAAGTTGTTCAGCCATGTACCAGCTCCATTATTTAAGACCAGGGAGACATCAGTCTTGGTGCCTTCAAAGAAAAAAATTTTTACTGACAAAAAGAAAAAAGCAAAATCAATATAAACTATTAATAAATCTGTAACAGCGTATCAGAAAAAAGACAGGAGTCTGCATGCTCCCTTTGGCTTGGTTCTGGTGTTGGAAAACTGGTATTTTGTGGTGTACAAAAAACATAAGTAGGGGACTTGAAGGGTCTGTACTTACAATCCTTTTCTGCAAAAGTAATTACTTACACTTCTGGATTCTAGGCTAAGACAAGCAGGTAAGAATAACAGCAGTAGTTCAAACCCTCTTCCAAATGCTTTTTCTCTGAAAATTCAAATAGCAAATTTCCATCTTGGCCAGAAGAGTAATGAGGAGGGAGAGAGCTTTTAAAAGAGTTGAACTTTCGAGTCAGTATCTGAACCTTTCTCCGAAAATCTCAGCCAGGCACTGGAGGTGATAACACTGTCTTTAATCAGCAGGATCCTGTTTCCTTCAAGAGGCCTCAGAGAATTTGGATTTGGAACAGAGAAGTATTTATCAGTTCAAAGATTAGTAGCCGATTAAAGTGTCACCTGTATCAGACTTCTGCAGTTACTTCAGATAAAGTTAGCGTGATGTGTTATTTTTAAATGGATACAGCCAGAGTCCCACCATCCCTCGATTTGAACAAACCTCCTGTCAGGAACAGAGCTGGACTTTCCCTCTCTCCTGCCGTGCCAATTGCAATGAGGGCAATTCGGTGAAAAGCAAAAGCCACAACATTGTTTTCATCTTTGTTTTCCTGATTTAAAGTTCTGCATTGGTTCCTTTGGGAATGAGAGGTTTTGTTTCACACCAAGACCTGGGAGCAGAGACCTGCCTGCCTGGAACAACACGGGGATAGGCAGAGTGGATGCTCCAGAGAGAGACTTTTGTGTATGTGTCTTCCTACCTACTTTGGATGGATCGGGGCAATATCAAAAAGTAGTTAAGAAAGTATTTTGCAACTGAATTAAGTTTAAGTCTGAGATGCTGTGAAAAAGAGGGTCTGGGCTTTCTCCTGGTTCTCAGACTCAATGGTCCTGGTGTGTCCCAGCACTGGCAGCGCTTGAGGAATTTTGCAGTCACTCAGATCAGCAAGGTGATGCTGCTGAAAGCAGACTTACTGAGAAAGTTTAGTTTAGTTTAGTTTAGATTCTTGCATGGACCACTAAAGCTGAATCTGAAGAAGAACAGGAGAAGCACTCGGGGTGGAGACATCAGGATCACCCCTCCAAGAGTTTACATAGTCTTAAGTACACATCAGCTGGCTGCCACACTGTACCATAAATATTAAGTGAAATTTGCTGCCTAACCCAAAAATGGAGTTCACAAAAATTTCAACTTCCTGGTTATGTAGACCTGAAGATGTCCAAGTCTTAAGTGCTCCTGTTTCTTACCTGTGTTTGCCAACTGCCTGAGAATCCTCCTCGGGCTGAGTATCAGCTTTGACAAGACCAAGTGAAGAGCTCCAGGCAGAACTCAGAGCTGATCCCCAAAACAGTCAGAGCTGTAGCTGGGGAGGGATGGAAGAACAGCAGAAGGAGGAAACTGAGCTGAGCGCTAAAATGCCTTTTGAGTAGCCGTGATCAGGCAACTATTGTACTTACACAAGGAAATGTAATGTGTTGCATAAACAGATGTATGTTCCATCTCCTTCTTTGAATAATGAAATTCAAATCTCATCTCTCAGAGTTCTAGATGGATGGAGCAGTAGCCTAATTAGTTTTTCCTGTTGGTCCAGTGAACAGCATTAGGAGCAGGAGTCAACAACCAATACATGGAATACTTGGTTTGAAAGGGAAGGGGCTGAGTGGAATCTGTCTTGGGTCCAGTGACTGTTTTCTTTGGCATACAGGGGAAGGATGCTCTAAAGCAAGTCTGAAACCTATTATATATTGACTTGCAGCATCTCTGGGAAGTTATCAAATCTTATTAATCCTAAAATCAGGCATTAATGTAATTTTTGAGAGAGCAGCTTGTGCATTTATCTGCTTGTCAAACTATGGCAATATAAAGCTCAGTCGTTTTATGGCTCTCTGTGGTAGTATTGTCTGACTAAGAATGGTGAGCCCCAGGACAAAATGACTGCTGTAGGTGAAATCTCTGCTGCTGTGTGGGAGTGTTTATGCTGCAGATGAGTTCCCCACCTACCAGGACAGTGAACCTCTGGAAATCTCAAGTTTCAGGCAATCTGTGTGAGAAGAGAGTGCAAATGGTTTTGGTTGATTCTGCTGAAAGATTATTTGATTCAGAATGAAGCGTGCCTTTTTTAAGACCAAATGTGCTTTGGAAGCATTGCCTCAGAGACTGACGTTAGAGGATGGTTGGGTTTATTTATGTGGGGTAAAGACAGAGGAGATTTTGGAAGGAATGACATTATACACAGTATGTGCATAATGACAATGATTTGAGTAAAAGCAGACTGCATCTACTTCTGGAATATAACAAAAAATGGGACTTTTCTCCCATAATCGTGATTAAATAACTGCCCTGTGGCTGCTTTTCTAGTGTCAAAATTAACTAAATATATTTTGCATTGCTTTTATTGCAACTGGCAAGTGAGCAAGTCACTAATAGTAGCAGAGCCGTTGTGTAATCAAGGCTAATCCTTACTCATGGTAAGAATCAGAGCCAAAAGCCTATAATCCTACTCTAGGCCACATTCCTCTGCAGTTTTCCTCTTAATATTTCTTGCTTTTTGCTCATTGAAAACTGTTTTCTCCATTTTTGTATTAGATTCTTGACTTAAATTTTGTATTATTTCTTTTGAGGTTTTTCTTTTCATGGGGAATGTGTTCATTGAATTGATTTTGCCTCAGTGCCCTCTTCCCTGCACTGCAGTCTGCCTTGATGTCTCCAAAGGCAGTTACAGCACTGCTGCATTGCTCACATTCCAGATTTTTAGATTTCTACTTTATTTATGAGACTCTCAGATTTTATGTAATAAAAAAGAGGAAATAAAATCTTTGTGGCTGTGGGGAAAGGTCTACCATAAAGGCCTGTAACAGGGAGAAAAATTAAAGACTTTCAAATTCGGTGCTCTGTTTTTGAAGACCTGACTCAGAAAATTTTGAATAATTCCAGCTGAATGTCTTCATGTTCGTTTTATGCTGGATTGTGGGTAAGAGGGACATGGTGCACATGTACACGTAGGTGTTTGCAAAGGCTTCTTTGCTACTGTTGGACAAGTTCACTGGAGTCCTGTGCTCTAAACTGGTTCTGATAACAGTTGCTGGAGGTTAATTATACTCTAGTACCTGTGTATGCCAATTTCCTGATGTAGTGGGTTTATTATAATTAATAACTGACAGCTGTTCTGTGGCTTCTTGCACAGAGTTATTTTGCTGGAATAACTTAGATCAGTTGTTGCCCCAATCCATCTGCAGCTTTGGTTTCTGTACTGTTATGGCCTCTGGATCCATCCAGTTTGCTAGCAGCTAATATCCCAAACTGCAGGAAACTCCCAGGCTGTTCCCCAGCTCTGTGCCTGGCTCTGTGGGAAAATTCTGCTCTGAGACCTGTGTGTGATCATCTTACAACCTGGAGCAAGGGAGTGAATGCTCCCTTTTATCTGGGTTTGAATGGGCCCGAGCTCTATCAAAGGTGGGGGAGTCCCCTGCCGTCCCCTGCCTGTGTGCCTGGCCTGTGGCAGGAGGGCTCTCCTCAAAGGCAGGCTGCCTCTTTGGGGAGCAGGATCCCGGGAAGCCGTGGAGAGCGGCCAGCCCAGGCGGGTCCCGCTGCACGCTGCTGGGAGTGGATACCCGCCGTGGCAGAGATGAGGTTCTAAAGGGGAGAATTAGCCAGGAAAAGCGTTGTTTAAACGTTAGTTGAACATTTTCCCCACAAATTTTTTCTTCTTCCTTTTTTTTTGTCTTGTGCATCCCTGACTGATCCAGGTAAGAGGAGAAACCCGGTCCCGGAGTGGCAGCGCATTAACGGCAGCAGGGTAACGTAGCAGCAGGAGGTGACTTTTGAGCCTCGGTGCATCCGATCCCGTTCAGCCATCAGATCCCTTCTCCCGTGCCCCCGCAGCAGCCCCGGGAGGTTCCGCTCCAAAGCACGCTGATGAGCCTCTTCCAGCTGCTTCCAGCTGGGAGGGAGATCCCTGGAGAGAACCCTTTGTGCAGGGGTCACAGTTCCTGCCTCTGGAGGCATTTGCTGTTGTCATTGTTCCATTTGGGCTCGGGGTACTTTGTTCTGTGGGAAGGAGCTGAGTGCCACTCAGGTTACCCCATCGCCCTGGGAGTTCCCAGGTGAGCTTTGAATAAGAACTGATGGATCATGGATCACGGCTCTAGGCAACGCTTCAGCCCTTCTAAAATCACCAAAAATCAATTTATTGTTTTCCTCTCCTGCCCTTTTCCCTTCTTTGTTTTCCCCATAAACTACTTAGAATTGCTTATTTCCAGTCTTTTTCCTCTCTGAAATTTTATATAATTCTTGCAAATAAAATCCTGGGGATTGAAGGACAGTAAAAGGAATCTCAAATCCCTTTCTAGCCAAAGAAGAGCCAGCACAGGAAACAAAGCTGTGTTAAGATCTTTTTTTCTGCCTAAGATAAAAATATGGTTTAAACTGAGGGGAGATTGCAGTGTTATCAATTATGAACTGAATGAGGAATTTTGCAGCTGGACAGGTATTGGTCATTAATTCAATCAGAAAGCAAGATTTATGACCAGTCTACAGTGTACTCATCCTGGTTTAAACTATATTGAAATGATGTAATTTTGTATTAAATTTATATAATGCTGGTGGAACCAAGATGAATATCTGTTTCAAGTTTGTTGTTTTTCTTCCAGTTGTTTTAGGTGGAAGTGAAGAGTAGAAAATCATTTATTTATGAAGTTTTGTGCCTGTCAGAGCTTCAGGCACCAAACTCCCCATTGGATACAATGCCATACTCATTCTTTCACCTGCAACAATCAACACTTCATTATCACTTTATAATCTGGAAACTTAATTACTACCATTAATTACTACCACTGTGCAACAATTTCCCACCAATACATGTACTAAACTCCGTGCTCAACATAGAAACGAGGTAGACATTTTCCATGGAGTCTCAGACAGTTGCTTGGGGTTTGTCTGGCCATTAGAAGTGTCCTGGAATGCTGTGTAGTGTTATCTGTCACCTCTTCTGTTTCCAAATAAACTGTGGTAGTGAAGTGTGAAACCAAAACCACTTGATCCCTTGCATCTTGAAGTCACAGGGAATTAAAATGAAAAGTTTTATTGTCTAGCAGAGAATTCTTATTACTTGTCATCAGCAGCGATGGATTTCTTCCTTGCTCTTGGAATTTGGAAATCTCTGCCAGTGCACAGCCATGAATAAAGAGTTTTTACACAGACCAGTTCTTTTTTTCCTTTTTTTTATTGGTATGAGTTTTGTCTGTCTTTAAATGCACGACTTGAAGCTTTGTTTTAAATAATCTTAAATCTAGAGGGGTTTTGCAGGACAAGAGATAGTCAAGGTACTGAAATAGCTCTTATAGACAGGTTGTGGTGTCTCCATCCAAGGAAGTGGGTTGGCCTCAGAAGTCATTGGGTACCATGATTCTGTTTGTGCCGGGGGATGAACCACATGACCTCAAAAAGTCCCTCAAAATTCTATTATTTTGTGATTAAGCAGGAACTTTCCAAAGTTTGCTCTCACATTTATCTTGTATAAACCCAGGCTCATACCACTCTGATGAGATTTATTCCAGGAAGTTTCAGAAGCAGATTAGGAAGCTCTGAAAGAATCCAATGGCAGTTGTCTCTTCTGGCACCACATTTGTTTTTTGACTCCACAGTCCTAAGAGGCAATAAAAAAAAGCCCCGAAGACACAGAACTATAAATAGAAAGACATCAGAGGAAAGACTCAGTGGATGAGTGTAATGAATGGCAAAAGATGGTTCACAGGGAGGAAATGCCAGCATATATTACACAGAGGGGACAAATAGCTTCCTAAAATCAACAATTTATTTTGCTCAACTTTCTTCATGGCAAAGATGCGAGCTGAAGGATCAAAAGGAGTTAGGATGCACTTCATTTCTGGTGGTGTCTGCTAATAAAGATTGAATTGGTGATTATTAGGGTGAGTCTCCACCGGTCCAGCTCATTGCTTGTCCTTTCCCACATGTCCATTTCCTAAAGTGCAGCAATTCACTCTTGCGATGCTGAGCAATCTCCTTCTGAATTTTTCAAGTACTAACTGCAGCTACGTAGATTCCATCTTCTGTGCAAGGGGAGGTGCTTTGGAGAGCAATAAACATCCTCTTCCTCTGTCAGGGCCCTGTGATCTGTCTTTGCCTTGTAGCTGCTGTGCTCCTGTGGGGCTGGAGATGGGAAGTGGCATTTGCCAACTCCCCGGGAAACACCGGGACCCGGTGGAAAACGAGAGCTCCATGGAGGCTCTGCAGCATTTTGCACACTTTTGATGGTGCAGGGGGGTGGTGTTTTTTTTTTCTTTTCCAGCTTTTAAGAAGTGCCTGAAGAGTAATATTTTGTTTAAACTAAGTAGATATTTTACACTGGCTAAACCACTTTATCTGTCAACGTTTGTGCCTCCTGTCCAACCTTGCTGTCCCATGGGCTTGCTATTTCCTGTAACTGTCACACGTTTGCAGCAGGTAGAGAGTCTGTCTGCTACATCCACCAAATCTTCTCCTAGATTTAAACCAGAAAGGGTCACTCAATCTAATTTAGTCCTGCAAGTAACATCTACTCCAAGATTTCACCTGGCTATCTTATTTTTGAGTGCAGTCCTTTTCCATTGAGCAGGAAGAATCTGAGTTTCATTTATTAAAAGAGTCTTTGTTCTCATGTAGGAGGAGAATGTAGTCAGAGATAATATTTATCTCACAGTCTCTTGATAATACAGAAAAGCAGCTATCTTGAGAGCTGGCTTTCAAGTAGAATGGAAAAATCAGGGTTTTTTGCCTCATGAAATTTCACTTTTAATTTTAAGTAAGTGAAAAACAGGAACAAAAAAATAATTGGCAGGGTCCCTGCATTTGAGATTACTGCAAATAAACTTTAAATAATTTACAGATGGCTGTTTTATTTACAAAATGCTCAAAATGCCTCAGTTGACAAATATATTTAGCTGGAGTGTATGATGAAGTGATAAGCAAGTCAACAAGGCGAACCAAAAATAAGAAATTATTCTCTTTTTCGAGGATGCCCACAAACGGTGGGTGTTGATAGAGAAGCACAGTCATCAGAACCAGGGGATTAATCTGCACATAATGAGGACTGGGCTGAAGCAGGAGGAGAAGTTTCAATAACAACAATGGGAGCATTGTTGGGAAAAAAACTGCAGCAAACCCATCTGCCGGAGCCATGTGACTGAGTCCCACACAGAAAGGCAGAGGAGAGCTGAGCATCCCAGGGAAAATCTGGTGCTCAGCTGAGAGGAGATCTGAGCTGGAGGCTGCCTGGACCTGCCTTCGGAGCACCTTTCTGATGGGCACAGAAAATAACAGGGTACTGCAAAGAAATTTCAAATAAAAAGTTCCCACTCATCCAGTTGATGGAGTGACCTTTCCAGAAACTCTTACAAATTTCCAGTCTCTGAGTCCTGGGTTTGAAATACGAATTTAAAAGGGAGGAGGGTTGGCAGGAGGGGGAAGAGGTAGAAGGGTAGTGTGTCATTTCTTTTGGTATTTTGTTTCCAGCTCTATCCTTTGATCTCTGCAGCAGTGTAGTTCAGACAATCTGTAGAAATATTGCTAAACCAAGTTACTTTGTTATATTTTACTTCAGCCATTTGTCAGCATATGCCATAAAAATTTTCGTTTTCTCTCTTGATCTTTATCAGAGATTGGTGTTTTTCTTTGATGTCCCCCTCCTTATTTGACATTTGGATCTGGTTTCCCATTTAATTATCTACCTCTCTATTGCTATTTTAGTTTAAAAGTTCACTGCAATATTTTACTCCTCCCGTGTCTCAGTCCATTCCTCTGTGCTCCAGCTGAGGCACAAGAAAATGATGAAGGTATTCAATGTCTTAGGGGGATTTGTTCCCAAGTCCTCATGTGAACAGAGGGGAGCACAAGCTGTGGTCAGTGAGTGTGGGCAGCAAACATGATGCTGGGACATGCTGGGTATCCTAAATCAAAATATCCAGAATCCATTCTTTAATTAAATGGTGGTAAATACAGTCTGTTTCTTATAGGTTTGAAAGTCTGAAATGTAAACAGCCATGCAGTCAAAATAGCTGTAAAATGTCATTTAATACAGTTCCAATGCATACAAACCTTCTTATGAAAACACCATCCTCACTGCTTAGCTGTGTCAGAGAACAGAAGGAATTCCTCACGTTTTGTAGCCCGGAGAAGGAGATTTCCTCTCAAGAGAGACAAGCCGAAGCACAGAGGACATTTCATCTCCTTAGTCCTGCAGGTTTCTCATGCTAGCTGGAAGTTCTTCAGGACAGCTGGTTCTTGGGATGTTTCACAAGCCATAGCCCCCTGGACGAGGTGGGGGTGACCAGTGAGTGACCAGGGCCTGGGCTAGGTGCTTTATTGCTCCAGAGTGTGGCCGTGTCAGCGTGATGCAGGAAGGACTCTGTCTTCTGGCATGACTGGAGAAGTGGGAACCAGTAATTGTGCCACATTCATGCCACTGATGGGATGAAATCCTGGTGAACTACAGGAACAGAGAGATTTCAGCTTCATCCAAAACACAGCAAGCTGGAGGAGGAGAAGTCTGGGCACTGTTTCTTGCTCTAGAGCTCAGGGCAGGTTAGAAAAACCTTCCTATGGATTCTTGAGACAAAGGATCAAAATATTTCCATTGGTTGTTGTTAAGAGCAGAACTGGAGCCGTGCACAGCCACGGGTGAGTTCTGGCATATGGCTGAGGGGCTTTAGTGGAGGGTGTGCAGCTCCATCTGGCAGGCCCAAGGGAGCAGATCCACTGGAAGCCACAGCAGACTGAACATATTGTGCTTCTGGCTGGGTCACCTCCTCCCCCAGCCCAAATTTGGCAGCCAGATTAAAACTGTGGAGGAAAATACAACATTTGATCAAACTATTCTTTTTTTTTTCCCTTTGTTTTTTTGCTTTACTTCCACTTTTCAAATGAAATCTTTGAAAGCAAAGAGGAAACCAGGGAAGTGGTGATCCCAGCCTGCCTATGTTCAAGAATCAGATGCTTGTCTAGCATGAAAGCATGAAACAGACCTGGGTTCAACCCCCTTTCTGCCTGGGAAGTCTGGAATTTGCATTCCCTACCACTAAGAAAAATAACCCAACTGCTGAGCTATTTAGAGATATATTTGGGTATATGGAGACATTTCTGTGTATTTGCCATGCATGTTTTCTGTGAAGCCAGAAAACATCTGTTTTCCTCTTTGTAGGCAGCACTCAAATATTGGTGGAGCAGAAGAGAAGGACTGTGAGAGGGACTACCTGGTATAACATCTCCAGCCAAAAGTTTGGAGGTAATTTGCTTCATTTTCTGCTCTTTGCACTGCAATAGCTATTCTTGCCTGCCAGATAAGGCACTTCCCAAAGGATGGTGTTTGGAAATACACTCCTTTGAAGACAGGCAGAAAATACTCTTTCACCTCTGGGTTCCCTGGATATGGCCAAGGTTTTAAACCCCCATGTACCACATTTGAAGACTGTTGTGAGTAAATTTGCTGCCTGCATGGAGATGAGGCTCTGAATTTGTCTACCTTGCCCCAATTCACCTTATCTCCCAAAGGGAACTGGGATTTAACAGTGAAACAAATAAAATGCTTGAAACCCAGACTAGATTTTTTGGCAACAAAAGTAAAATAAGGAATTGTATGGTACTGCTCAGTAATTGAGAGGAAGCTGTTCCCAAATTTTCTCTCTGTGTTTTTGTGGATATTTCAGATGGGTTTATCTCCTTAGGTAGTACAAGGAGCTTGATCCCAAGCCACTGGATTTGAAGGAGAGTCCTCTTGTCTTCCCATGAAGTTTTATTCTAACTGAAGTAATTCAAGATTTCCTGGGTGGTTTCCAGCTTCTTCAGTTCAGTGTTCAGGGTCTGGGGAATAGAGTTGCCTCTGTTAATTAGGAAGAGGTCAGGCTTTTATGAAGCATTTTTCTAAATACAGGAAGGAGTTTGAATACTGGGAGAGGTGATTTACAGTAATATTTTTTGGTTTTGATAATATTTTCTTTTTCTTGATGTAATTCTGTTCAAATCAACTTTCAGCACGTATAAAACCCCTCATCTCTACTGGGCAGTGACAGTGATACACCAAGGACTTTGGAAAACACAGCCAGGTCCCTGGCTCTGCCTTTGGCAGTTCCCTCAGCGTGCTCCAGCAGCCGGCGCAGAAAGAATGAAATCACAGAATCACAGAACGGTTTGGGTGGGAAGGAACCTCAAAACTCATCTCATTCCACTTCCTGCTGTGGCAGGGGACACCTTCCATTGTCCCAGGTTGCTCCAAGCACCATCCAGCCTTGAACACTTCCAGGGATGGAGCAGTCACAGCTTCTCTGGACACCCTATGCCAGGGCCTCCCCACCCTCCCAGGGATCAATTCCTTCCCAATATTCCATCTAACCCTGCTCTCTTTGAGACACTTCAGCTTCAGGGTTGTATTTACTTCCCTTGTGCGTCTGCATGGAGAAGGGAGTTTTTGTTTGATTTGTAGCCATGCATTGGTTTAAAAAGACAGCTAATATGTTTCTAAGTTTCCTTTCAGAGTTTTACAGAGTGAAAAAGAGAGCCAAGGCATTAAGGGCTTTACATTCTCAGAAGGACAGCAGCAGAAAAACAAAGGCACTTAATCTGGGATCACAAAGCAGGAAGGGGGGCAGTGTGATGTAGCTGTAATGAGAGACGGCGAGATTGACGTGGAAAAGATGGGACAGGCAGCAGAGTATAAACAGAGCTGCAGTTTATTTGTAACTTTCATTTTTAGGTGGGGATGATTGACACATGGATGGGCTGGATGAAGGTAACCTCCCTGATCTTTAACTTGCAGGTCACATGGAGAAAACTTTGAGAAAATACTCCAACATGTAGATGTCAGATTGAGTGACAGCAGCGTGTGAGGTGAATTGCATTTCCTGGCTTTTTTACATGCATCACTTCACAGAAATGATGGCTGCCATCGGAACAAAAAGACGTCCTTCCCGACCGGGGTCAACAAACTGACAGTGCCCACCCATTAATAGAAAACACTGTCATTTAAAATAAAATGCTATGGAGAAAACTTCAAAAATCTATTAGCCAACACAGCAGATAGTATCAGTTTCTGCCCGTGAATTACTGTATACCATTCCAGTGTTAATGTACAGCGCAGTGTGTGGTACAATTTTCATCTGTAACAGTATATATAGAATGCCATATGGCTGACAGCATGCACTACACATGTCAGGCTCTTCTGTTTTCGAGCTCTGTACATCTTCTTTGCTTCTGTCTAATTATCTTGTTCTGTGGAGGGGAGGGAAAGAAAATAAGAAAAGCCAATGGGAATTCGAAAATCAGGGGTAACAAATAGTGCCAGTTACTTAATTCCATTGTTAATGTGTTCTTGTGTTTCTTAAAATGCAATGCTTTTTAAAGGATGCAGTTGGACATCCATTGCTCAAATGTGGAATGTGGGGCTGTAAAAAAAAGCTCTATTTGTAGCATTTAAAAAAACAACCCAAAGGACCAAATCAGAAAGAACAGCCCTGCTTTATGCTGTCCACTTATATTGGTTAATTCTAGGCATAATTTTTTCAGCTGCTAGAATGTGCCCATATTGCTTCCCTATTCCTGTCTGTCTAAAAGTGATGCCTGTTTTTATTTTTTCCACAACAGAAACAAAATAGTGCTGAAAAGAATTGCTCTAAAACTGGACCCCTGGATCTGAAATGGTTTAAAAAGGTTCTCAGAAGTTTAAGCCTTGGATTTAATTTTATTTTTTTCTGAGAGATTTGGTATTGTTTAAAGGTCAGACCCCCAAGATTTGTCTTCAGAGATTTAGTCCTGGCTTGTCTGTCAGTCGGTTTCACCCTCGTAAAGGCCAGAGGTGATTGCCAGCGCTTCCCTTGCTGTGCTCCCCTCTTCTTGAGCACTTGTTCCATGGGAAATATCTTGTCCTGGACTAGAAGGAAGCTGCCATTTCTTCTGTAATGGAAAGTAAGAGAGAGGAGGGGAAGTTGGGGCTGCCACCTACATTCAATGATCCTGAGTGGGGCAGAACTGCTACGAGTGCTGCAGCCTTCAAGCTTCATGTCCCCACAGGGCTGAGAGGCAAAACCCTTCCCTCCACGGGTGGAAGGGATTGGTTGGCCCACCACGAGCTTAAAATTGTATCATTTTTGGATCATTAAGTTTTCCTGGCTGCTGCTTTGGAAATGAAGCTCAATGCCATGCTGAAAAGCCATGATAGTTAGATAGGAATTGTAAAATTGGTCAGGAAAAGGAAATGGCACAAACGAGTGGCTTGGTGCAGCCGTGGGCTGGCAGAGGCTACGTGGGAGGGGGTAACGTTGGTCTGCCTTTATAACAGTCCGTGAGTGAGGGGCATAAAGTGAACTCTGGTTTTAACCTGCACTGCATGCTCCTCCAACAGGAAAAGAAGACTTAATCCGTGAATGTGGTGTTTAGAACCACCTTGATGCAGTACCTGTGTTCTGTGGGATTGGGATGTTCCAAAAGGGGGCATTCTTTGATCAGGAAGGCAATTTTTCCTTAATGTTTGCAATGGCAAAATGGTTTTTATAGTAGAGATCTCATTGAAAATTCAGAAAGCAGCCAAAGTTAACAGCAGTCTGCTCTGTTGTGTGAGGATCTCTTGCCATATTTGCTCTTAAACCTAATTAAACATGACCATCCATTTAGGAAAAGACCCTCTAGTATCATTTCACAAAAAGTTTTCTTAATTCAGTGCATTATCTCTTTATACCATGACATTTTGCTCAGTTATGGGGCCATTTCTGCTAAAATTGTGGCATGATTGCAGCTGGAGTTTTCTGTGTGTTCTTCCTGTGAGGTCTCATGATCTCTGTATGAATTCCAAATATATGATATTTCATTAACACACATTTCTTCTTGTTCATATTTTTGTTGATTGTGTCAAATTCCTTCTGCACAAATTCCACAGTAATTATGAAGAAGAAGCATGTTCCATGCTCCCTTTTTGGTGTAAAACCTGTTCCAGCAAATGGCATTTGTTTCTTTCCCAGATAAAGGGGAGTTTTCATTTTCACACCAGAGGTGTCTGAAATTCCAAAATAGGGACATAGTGCATCAAGACAGGCTGGGAAGCCTTTTTAAAGGGAAAACCTTTTCCCTTTTGAAATTTCCCTATTTTTAGGGAAAATAAAGATTTCATACAATGAAAACAAAAAGATTGAAACTCTTTAAATACCCCTCTGAACAGTGTTTGAGTAGATTTTGCAGAGATAAGAAAGAGATCCCAACAGCATTGAAATACTTTGGGGGAAGGAGTGGCCTTGGGCAGAAAAGTGAGGCCAGGGTGGCCCTGGAGCTGCAGAAGGGAGAAGTGAGCTGTGCTCTCCATATGTGTGCTCTCTCCAGGACGTGAACAGGATTGGCTTTGCTCTACACTTCTGTGTTTTCCACCTAAAAATAAGATTATGTAGAAAAATAAAAATATTAGTACATGTTTGAGTCTGAGCATCTTACTGAGAAGCCACCTTGTTATATACATACTTCTATAAATCTTATATACTGTGAGTTTATTTAAGCTCTTTCACCTTTAGTCACAGAGATTCAGCCTTTTCAAAAAGAATGGTTGACAAAGATGTGGTATGAATGGGAAAAAATAGCATGATTTTTATTTTATCCATGGCAAATTACAGGACAAAGTTCTCCTATGTTTTATTAGTGCAATCCATAGTACTTCACTTATTTAACCATCATTTTTCTGGCTTTCTGCCGGGGCAACTAAAGCCATGGAGCATCTAATGTCTGTCAGACTGATCAGACTGAGGAGTCTTTTGGTATTGAATACAATTTTTTTATGGCATTTTGACAGTAACACCGAGTTTGGTTTCCCTCCAGGCTCGGACGAATGAGGCAGTTGCCCGGAGCAGGAGAGGAGGTGGAATGGCTGTGGCCCTTTCCCAGTGCTGCAGCAAAACCCCTTCATGGCCAGAGCAGCTCCTGCTGCTGAGCAAACCATCGTCCTGGAAAGAAATCATGGCTGGTATGGCCACCAGGAATAGGGATAGATTGCCCAACAGAAACAGAGAATCTCTTCCTTTTCCATCCCACGGTCAGCAGAGAGCCACACAGACTCTGCAGGGTCCTTGCTCCCCTTCCTACCCCAGTCCTCTGTTTCAAATACACCCTCTGCCCTTTTCCTTCTGTCTTGCTCCTCTCAGATCTGGCCCACCTGAGCTCTGGCCAAGCCCTCTGCTTCTGTTTCCAGGATACAAACATTCCAGACTGCTGTGCTGCTGGGAAAACTGACATACACCTGAGATGGCCAGGATGTCTACTCGATGGCCATGGGTGTCATTTTGTGACAATAATATCTCACTAAACTGACCTGTAGCGATAATATCTCCAGTGCCTCTACTGGAGCTTATACACACATTCCTGTTGTAGTGAAAACTAAATGTTGTCCACCTGCATATTCCCTCCTTGTTAACTGATCACACTGGATTCCTCTTTCCCCTCAGTCTGTTGCTGTGAAGAGACTTTACAGGGCATCTGTTTGAGAAAATGATTCTGTGTTGGTGTTTGGTTTAGGACTGGCTTCTGTGTAGTATTAATCATTAATTCTAATAAAGTTAGAGGTTTGGGTCCCGTTTTCGTGTTGCAGTTTTGAACATTTACATTCTTAGGATGAAAGGTTCGGAATAAACGTGAGGTAAAATTGTACTGGGTATGAGTAGCTTATGTATCGAAACCGCCGTGAGTGATTAACTTCGCCTGTTTGGTCATTAATTTTGGTTACAGGCACTTCAAAGAAACCAGAAGACCCATTGAGAAGTCACACCAGGTCTTTGCATCTGTCCTTTTCACCAGAAAAAGTATTCCTGTTCCTCTCCTTTGTGACTATGGGAGCTTTTCTGCGCACTTCACTTGTGCCGGAGTCTCCCCATTCCCTGCAGCCAAGCTCTGGGTGAGCAGTGGGCTCCATGCTGAGGCCTCTCTCTCTGTTGTCTCCTCTTGGTTTTGGTTGCATGTGAAAATTCAGTTCTCTCTGTTTTACTCCCTCAGGGACTTGGGTCTGTTCAGGGACAAGAGGTGTATTTAATTCTCTTTATCCATATACCGCTGTGTTTCTTCTCTTTTTGTTCACTTCAACCTGTTGTTGGATCTGCCTATCCCATGGTAATATTTCCAGCCTTGTGTATCTGGCTAGGCAGTGGGGAAGACAGTTCCCAGAGCAACTGCTGCAGCAAATGCTTTTTGGCATCCAGATGTGGATTCTGTCATTTCCCATGCCGTGCGTGTGCTGTCTCTCGCATCCGTGGATCAACAAGTGTGGACAGGTCTGGAGGCATCTGGTGGTGTTATTTCATTGCTGACACTGAGGAGGTGCTTCCTCATAAGGAGCAAACCCACTCCTGTGTGACACCTGTGTTGTTACGAAGGGACCTTGGCAAAGTCAACTGCAAATCTGCTTTTCCCTTCCATTTTGACTGGCTTGCAAGCGGGCAACTCACTCTCCATTTCAACCCCAGATATAGTTGGAAGCATCCCACCAAGAGATTGTGTGGATGCACTGTGCTGTTTAAGAGCACGATTCCCAGATGGGTACACCAGGATGGGAAGCTGATCCTTCAAACCCAAGCTGGCACAAACCTGCTGTCATTAATCCTGCTCTGTGTTGGATCTCTCTTCCAGAGCTGCCCTGGGTGACAGAAAGTGAATGCACAGGAGATCAGGGATTCTTGGTGGTTCTTTATGCCTTGCTCCTATAACTGCAGAAAACATTTAATCCATTTTATTCCAGCAAAATGAAATTTAGATATACAATTAAGAAAAATGCATTCCATGGGATTTCCTGTAGTCCCAATAGCTGGATTTGCTTTCTGTCATTATGAAGAAATTGTACAAAGGATCTACAGATTCAGAAGCTATAATGGGAAACTTCTAGCTCTTTGAATTATTTTATTATTCTTTCTCTATCTGTACCATATGCTAAATAATGCTGTTTAGTTTGGCTGTGATTTTTATTGTTTTACAGTCTTGAAACATTCATAATCTTGGCTAATCCTAAGAGTGTTTGCTTGGGAACTTTATTC
Source organism: Tichodroma muraria (assembly GCA_013390105.1). Taxonomy (NCBI): domain Eukaryota; kingdom Metazoa; phylum Chordata; class Aves; order Passeriformes; family Sittidae; genus Tichodroma; species Tichodroma muraria. Next base: position 110,586 of record WAAG01004081.1, read on the forward strand.
ATTATTTAGGCCAAAATATTAAAAAATGTCTGTTGACTCTGGGGCCTTGATTTTTTCTAAGTTTTAGTTGGGTTTTCTGAACTTGTTTTTTGCAGCAGTGCAGAGTTACCCACTTCCACAGGTGAGAGCAGGTTTCAGAGGAGTATTTCTGCTCCTTTCAGAGGAATATCTCCACGCTGCACTGAGTAGCAGGTGCATGATGGGGCTTTTCTGTAGGAGAAGTGATTTCTGGTGATTGCTAGACACTGGGCTGGACTTTAATGAAAAAAACTAAGCTGTAGGGATGTGGAGGGAAGGGGGTGACACACAGGCAGGGTGAGTGGCACCATGGCACCAAACAGTGTGTCAGCTCCGTGGCTCTGTGGTGCTCTGAGCAAGAGTGGGGCTGAACACCAAAGAAAGGGGAGAGAGCAGAGGACAAGTGAGAGGAGGAGAGAGCTGAGCCTGGGTCTGCAGGAGATTTGAAGTGAATCACAGAAGGCAGTAAGAGCCCTCTTGCTGTCTCAGGAGGGCAAGGAGAAGTTGCTGCTGCTGGAGCTCTAGAGCTGCACAGGGAGGAGCAGGAGTGTTTCAGTGCTGGACGTGCAGCAGTGCTGCTCCTCACCTCTCCTTTGGTACCTGGTTCCTTTTGCCAGCACTGCTCTGCACCTGCAGCCCCTGAGCTGAGGTTTTTGTGTGCTTTCCTTGCCTTGCAAAACCTCCTGCAGAACATATCCCTGTGCTGCCAGGATGTGAGGTGCTGCCATGTGTGCCCAGCGCTGTAGATTAATAAACCCGAATAACCACAGCCTCTAATGACAGCAATCTGACCAACCGACCAGCCAGCTTTGGGAAGCAAACTGCATTTGCTTCTTGTCCTCAGCTCAAAGTGTAGCAGTGATCCTTGACATTAATTATACAGACTTTCACACAGCGCATGTACTCGCAGAGAAAGGACATCTACTACAAAACTTGTTGTGCACAGCCAAGCCTTTCCATGCTGGTGATGAATATTTATGCCAAGAATGTAGAGTGCAAGGTGGCATCTTCCTTGATGAATTGGGGGCTAGATGCTATGACTACATTATTTAGACCACTTTATTATAAGGGTTACAGTTTTTATTGCCTGTTGCAAAGAAGAGAGATACAGTAGATCTTCCCAAAGATCAAAGTGTGTCTCTAGGGCAGCCAGTAAATTAGTGGAGATTATAAATGAGTGCATAGTCATTGATGTCTTGAGAGCTCGGCTCAAGAGATCAGAGAGTATTTTTCCCCCTTTCTGTTCATAAGTGTCTTTCCAGAATAGATTACTTTTTTTACACTTAAAAGTAATATTCATGGACTTCATAAGAACAAGTGTTTCAGTAGGACATGCTCTGATCACATCACTCCCTGTTGTATATGGGCTTATTATGGACTGCTGCTTCCTTGTAATACAGACTCCTGGAGGCTGATGTCAGGGATATGTGTTCAGAGAATCATATCGCTTAACTAATGTCATCATATTTTACAGCAAGTACAGCCTCTGTAGGAATTCTCTCAGCAGAGTGGGAGCCCTTCAAAGCTCTGTTATGAGGTGCAAAGAGTATATGAAGCAAAATAAAAGCCAATTAGAGAACACTTCACTATCCTGAAAGGGGAAATTATAGCTATGGTGGGGAAAAGTAAATATAAACCAAATCACACTATGCCAAAAACTGCAAATAAAAACCCCCAGAATAAGCATCCATTTCATGATGGGATTTGAAGTTAACTTTTAATATCCAAGTTGGGAGGGAAGTCAGAATTGTGTCTTTGTGCAGAAGATGGAACAGAGCTCTCATTTGCTACTACAGATATGGAGTCTGTATGTTGTAAGAACAAACTCAATCTCAAGCATTTAAAAACTTTTTTTTTCTAAGTTTCTGTGTTCCGTATTCCATAAAATATAGAAAGACCCAATAAAAAATCCCAAGCTAGAGTTTTCTGGGCCACTCAGCTTTAGAGAAACGCTTTGTGTGGAAATCACCACTGCAGAAATAAGTGAGTAGGATTACATTATCAAGTTTTAAGGCAGTTATCTGGTGATGTCAGTGGAGACACCAGCCGTACGTTTTCAGGGATGGCTTTGATTAACTCGTTCAGCCCAGTGCTCTGTTAGGGGAGGTTTCTGCTGCCATGCCAGTGGATGTCCTGGGATGGTCAGTCTGAGAAGTTGAAGCTTGGTGAGAGGTTCCTTGTGGAAGGAAAGATTTTTTGTGCAGTATGGAAAGCAATGAGCAGATCAGTCCATAGTGCTTTTCCACATGTCTGTCTGCTTCTCTAGTAAAGTGAATGTCTCAGATAGCATAGCTGCTATGCTATTTCATTTTTCTGCCCTTGGGCAGCTGAGTCGGTTTTTGCTAGGAATGCGCTGCCTTTTCCTTCAGGTGTGTTCTGAACCGCAAGCCAAGTTCCTCTAAGTCCAGTAAAACAGATGTTTTGCCTTTGCAGTGACAGGAAATGGTCAGTGCCATTAGTTTTATTGCTCGTTTAAATGAGGATTGACCATCATGAAAATACCACGCAAGAGGTCAGGTAAAGCAAACACAGTTTTGATGGGTTTGCCAATCAGAATAGTCTGAATATCTGGTTAGTGGAGAGGTTGTTCTTCTAGTCTTAGCTTTGCTTGATGGGGCCAGGTCCTGTGAAAACAGTGGGAGGTTGTTTTGCATGAACTGTAGCATTTCATGATTGACCACTGAAGCCTGCGTGGTCACAGGGTAAGATGTTACCAGCACCATTTCCAAGTGAACTGTAGATTCTCTTTTCTAACTTCATCCATTCCAATTACTCAGAGGAAGCCAAAGATATCACAAAGATGCCATAAGACCCAATTTGACTGAAAAGAACAAGATGAAATGCCATGGCAGAAGTAGCTTCATGCCATGGACGGGTTTGCCAAGATGAAACGTGTCTTTGTGGCACAGGGCTGACATGCTTCACTCCTCACTGGAGAGACTTTGGATGTGCCTTTGCCTTTAATCTCCTCTTCCCATGACTTGTAAGACTGACAAGGACTGGCAGCGAGCACCAGCAGAGCAGTGGATTTTGTTCTGAAGATCAGCATGTCTTGGATTGTGACCAAGTCACAAATTCCTTGAGCTGAGGCAATACTACAAGTTGTAGACGTCCCTTGGCCACTGTAGCTGCCACAGGAAAATTGGACATGGAAGTTTAGAAAACAACACTCTCTCTTTGAAGATGGCACCATTTTGATGAGGAAATCCAGTCTGTAAGACATCCCTGATGAAACCTGCGGCTGTGGTAAATGGCATAAAATAAATCTCCAGCTGTAAATAAAATTGTGTGGGCTGTGTTTGCACTGGATCCGACCTCGATGAGTGGCAGACCACGGAGTGGCACGGACCGTGCTGTCCCCGCTGCAGCGCTGCTGCAGCTCAGCTCCCGGGGGCTCAGCTCTGTTCCGGTGAGCGGCGTAAGCTGTAAAACATCTGCTCACAACTGTAGCAACAATGATGGCATTAGTTCTTACAGAAGGAAATTCCTACTCCCCAGGTGAATTCCTTTGGAATTTCTTTCCCTCTCTGGACACAGAGGATTTGATGAGTGACAAAACGCCATGTCAAGAATAGGTCTGATTATTGATGCTTTTTCATATGGAGAGGAGTGGGTTCGTTGGGGAATTTCTTTGCTTGAAATGTGGATCCTGTTTTCTAAGATGATCCCAGCGGGACTGAATTTTTGTCGTTATGGTCTTTTGCTTTTCCACCTACACTTACAAAATCCTTACAGCATTTTTTGAGACTTGACGAGATCCTTTCTTAAATGTCAGTTTGTACCAACCTTGATGACATCTTTTGCTGCTTTCACAGAAACTCCAAACCCTCTAATTCCCTGTGTTTGTTCAGAAGCCTTGATTACCCACTTTGGTTGTTACACAGTGTAGCTGTTTGCTTTGTTAAGATCCACCTGAGGACAAGCGAGGTTGAATGGCCAATGCAATGTAAACATGTGCGACTAATCCCTCTGATGTGGTGCTCTTTGGGCTTTAATATTCCAGGCTGAAAGATAATGTCTGTCATTATAAATGAATGCTCCTGTCAGAAGGGCTGGGAAAGGGGCAACAAACAGCTTCCTTTGGATCTGAAGAACAGTCTCACAAGGCTGTGAGGTGGTAAATTGAGATTTGGATCATTAAAATATAATAATTGTATAATATAATAAAGTTTAATTGTTGTGGCTTTTGGGGCATGATGAGTGCCTGAGACAACTTTTCATTCAGGTTTGAGTGTTCCAGATATACTTAAATAGCTAAATTACCCCTTTCATGCTTCTGGACAGAAGGAAAAATACACTTAAAACATTTTAGCTTTGAGAGTATGTGGGAAAAATTCTGTGCCTGTCTGCTGTGGTGGAAATGTGTGGGAATCCGACCTGAATTATCTGGCATGATGTGTTTTCTCCCTGTCACTGGATTGCTACTCTGGTTTTCAGTTCCTTCTGGGTGAGAAAACTTCTACACAAATCACAGACTGCACATCAATGTTTGTCTTCCGAAAACAGGTGAACTGACTCAGTAAAAAAGCATTTGGCCTCAGAAATGTAGGTGCTGCTCTATTGTAGTAAATGCTCTGAAAAGTGATGGGAAATTCAGATGATGGTGTTTGAGTCAACCATGGATGAATGCTTTTCCTGTGGGGAATGTAGTAGTGACCAAGTTTGGACAATGCTCTCAGGCACAGGAGGGATTGTTGGGATGTCCTGCACAGGGCCAGGTCTTGGATTTGTTGGTCTTGATGGGTCCCTTTCCACTCAGCATAATCGGTGATTCCACGATTCCAGGTTCCTCCTGGAACCTCAGGAAAGTGATCGAGTTCAGAGGATACGAAACACCGTGTTTGCAAAACAGTGAGAGAGCAGACAGAGCGAGCAACAACTTGTTTATCTCCGTGCAGAGCGCTCCTGCTCGGACAGGTCCCGTGCCCAGAGGCCGCCGGGCTGTCGGGACAGAGCTCCGCCGGGCTGTCGGGACAGAGCTGCGCCGGGCTATCGGGACAGAGCTCCGCCGTGCCCGTACGGGCAGAGTCGTCCGGGCTGTCGGGACAGAGCTCCGCCGGGCTGTCGGGACAGAGCTGCGCCGGGCTGTCGGGACAGAGCTCCGCCGGGCTGTCGGGACAGAGCTGCGCCGGGCTGTCGGGACAGAGCTGCGCCGTGGCCGCGCGGGCAGAGCCGGCCGGGCGCATGTGCCCGGCCGATGGGCCGTGAGCTGATTCCCATTGATCGGGATGCTGCTGACACCCGCTCCGAGCGCCCGCTCCATCAGGAAGTGTTCAAAGAGCCCGAGTACTTGTCCACATACTTTAGGAGCCTCATTAAATCAGGCTGCAGGACAGCAGCTGCGGGCTCAATGTGTTAGGCTGACAGCCGGGGACTCGGTTTATGATGCTCAGGTGATTTTTGGCCCTCTCTAGGCCAAACTGTTGAGAACGTGGAGCTGGTGGGACAGATGGCAGAATAAATAAATATTGCCGATATGTTTAATGTGCACACATCTTCTGAGAGGTGCAAAGCAACCTCGCTCAGTCTTATCAACTCTGGTAATTTTAAACAAAGCATAAATAAAGGATAAAAGAGCTGAGCTGAGAGTTTTCTTAAAAATTTATTTAAGAAGCTGATTTTAAGAGCAAATGGATTGAACTGCAGGCTCATAGCAGATCTCAGAGCTACAGGCTTGTAGCAGATCTATAAAATGTTGCATAGATATAAGCAATTAAAGTTCTCTATCTTGACATGCAGTCCTGGAAATTCAGCTGTGCAAGGCCCAGATCTTGACAGGCTGATTCTGTTTTCACCACTTCCATGAGGCTCTGCCAGAGGTAACACCAAAGAAATAATATCCAAGATTTTTTTGTCAGAGGAATTTCTCATGCACCAGAGGAATTAAATACTCCAGTCACCCCCCCAACTTGGCTTTCATCAAACTCTGTTTCTCTCCCTGAAATGGGGTTTGGAATTATTAGCACAAATGGGGCTTTATACCACAAGGCTAAGCTAAAGACAGATTTAGCCCAAAACCACTCTAAAATCATGTACAGTGCATTTTATGTGATAATGATTGCAATTATTTCATGTTCTTCATAGTTCACCTACTTTGACTTAGGGTTTTAGAAGGCAGTAAAGTCAAAATGTAATTAGACACTTTGTGTCCTGGTATTTTGCATAATTCTGAGTTGGTCTGGGCTTTCACATCATTGCACAAATAAAGTGGAAGAATGGTGGCGTGGAGCTCTCCTTCTCCTTTTTAATGCAGATAAAATCAGTTGTATCGCTGAGCAATGATCCCTTTTGGTCAAAGGTGGTCACCCAGAGGATATTCATGGTTCCAGTTATTTCCAAAGGATCAAAGAAAGCAAGGAAAACACCAAACTATGTGAAATAAGCATGTTACCACCTTCAAGATCTCAAAACTGTCATGCTCAACAAGAGCTGAAAAATAGTAATACTCTCATCCAGGTGCTTTAATTTTTTGTGAAAGGGAATGGCAGGTGCCTCAGACCCTGAATTATAATTTGTAGATTCTAAACAAAGAATCTCAATTAGTAAATCAATTATTAATATTGGCTGGAATCCATTCTGCCCAGGGTCTCGGACTGAACCCAGTCCAGTTGGCTGCCCAGGACTGTCTGACCTGGAAGGAGCTTAAATTAATTTGATAATTCCTTGGATCATTTGGAATTGCTCCGGGTCCTTAACCATAGAGCCAGGACTGGGTCCTTTGTTTTGCATTTGGGTTTTTTTGGTAGTCATTGATGGTGTCATTTAAAATGGTCATGGATCATAGGGCACGGGCACCAAAATGTGAGGGTCTCCAGCTGCCCAGCTGGTGTGTGGTGTTCAGTAGGGAGGAGATTTTGTCTGAGCTGGTGAGCTGCGGATGCCCACCCGCAGTGCTGGGATCAAAGACAGAGTCCTCTCAAGCTGAGCGTCTCCTGGAGAGGACTTCTTTGTTGTGGGGTCAGTTTGACTGCCCTCAATGCCTACCTCACAGGGACACCTCTTTTGCCCCTAGACTGGTTTGCAAAAGCAGAGGCTTGCCGTTGCTAATCTGATGGATGAGCACTGTTGGAGGTGAAGAGACCTAGAAAACCTGGAAGAAGAAGTGGTGGAGTCACCATCCCAGGAAGTGTTCATAAATCATGTGGATATGGCTCTTAAGGACATGATTTAGTGGTGACCACGGGGGTGGTGCTGGGTTGACTGTTGGACTTGATTATCCTAAAGGTCTTTACAAACCTGAAAGATTCTCATTCTGAGATCTGGATCTAAGGTGGAGAATGGCACCTGAAGGTTCATATTGCTTCCTATAGCCTCAAGAATGCATTTTTTCATGGAAAGGAGACAGAAGTGCATTTTCTCATGGAAAGGAAATCCAGTGAGGGATTAATAAATCCATAAAACCAACCTCGTGCTCAAAAAATCCTTTGTTTCCAAATATTTGCTGGAACACTGGTCTGGCCACTCTAGAACAGAGGTGTATTTAACTGAGATGAACCTCTGGTCTCACCTCAAGCATGTCCATCCTTATGTTGAACTTTTGTGGATTGAATTTCTGCCTAGAGGCACAGTTACGTTTTGGATAGAACTGTTGGGAAGATGGGAATGTAGACATGGGGCAGAGTGGATTCTCTCTGTGGTTCTGCAGGGTTTCCATTAATTGCATTAAAGATGAAGCAGTTCCATGAGATGAACCCTCCTGTCCTTGCTCACTGACCCTGGTGCAGGTACCTAAAATCTCAGTCAACAATTAAGATGCATCTGTCAGAGGGACTGTCAGGATATGTCCCTTAGAATAATATTTTCAGACTGGTCCAGCCATTTTAGGAATATGATCTGTACTATGCATGGAAAATTGGATCCTTTCTTCTTTTGGCAGTTGCATTTTCTCACTCACCGTCCTTAATTCTTTCATGTATTTGGAATTCCAAATAAATGCGTTGCTTTATATAGTTCATGATCAAGGACACTTGTTACGCAGCTAATTTTATTCCCTCCATTGAAAAGCAAAACGATACAAATGCCTTTTTTGACAGTGTGAATAAGATGAGCGAAAAGAATCTAAATTTAGTGACCAAATCCAGGTTGCTTTTCACCTGCAGTAAACTCCAGGGAATCTGCTTAAGTAACCAACATGCACAGAATCGGGGTTTAAATGTGGCTGTTTTACCTGAGAGAGCTGAAGGACCGACTTAACAGCATTTTCCATGAGTCCTGCACAGGAGAGGAACAATGCCACGACATCTGTAGATAATATGTGATCGTCAGGTGTGGGCAGTGGGTGATAAAAATGGCTTTTGGTCTCCAGCATGAGCCATAAGAGCTCGAGGAAAGCTGCTGGGGCATTCTCTGGCCAGTGCTGCACAGCATCACTGATGAACAGCCTCTCTTGGGCCAAGCTGTGCTCTCCCAAGTGCAGCACAAAATGTCTGGGACACGGCTCTGTCAGCGCTGCTCACCTCCACCGGACTGGGCACTGGAGACTGTGTAGGTGTTGATCCTGGAAAAGTACATTGTAGTCCTGACTTTGATAGAATAAAATTACACTCTGAGTCATACATGAAGTGCTTTAATGGTTAGTCTGTACAAAAAATATCAAAAATAATGCCATACAACAGAAGGGAAGATCTTATTTATAATGGCCAGTCATTAGTAACCGACACAGAAGCTGCCCATTTCATCCCTTGGAGTGATACCTTTATTCCTTTCTCATATTCATTTTATGGGTCCTCACTTAGCAGATAAATATTTGCACTGTATAATTAAAACTAATTAATTAAAAATGACTAATTTAAAATGACTTTTAGCAAAACCAATTAAATAACAACTATTTGTTTTGCTTTGTATCAGCAGTTTAAAAATGGCTTTTTAAGTTGAGCAGTGAAATACAGCTCAGTGGATGCACCTGTATTTCTAATTAAGCAATCTACATAGAAAAAAAACAAACCAAGAACACTTTCAAATGATAGCAAGTGAAAACCAATTCAGCTTCCATTTTAGTATTTATTGTGCCCAAAGATAATGCTGAATCTCATCAACTCCTGAGACTTCAGCAAAGTTATTAAATTTCTGTCTTTACTCACAGACATTGCTAAGAGTTGGCTTAAATTAAGGTCCATGACAGGCAGGAGTCCCATGGGAGTCACCAGAGTTACATTAGCACAGGAGAAAATCAGCTGTCCTGGTAAGCTCTAATTTCTTTTCCCAAATCCTGTAACAAATTCCATTTCATTATGCACCATTAAAGCAGATCCATGATGTGACTGATAGGTTTCCTTCTCTTTGTTTCAGTGGAGCAGCTGGAGACATGACAGAGTCCACAGACCATTTTAGAAGAATTACCTAAAATTTCATGGTCTTTTTTTGTCTCAGAAAGTTTTAGTTTACACTTTAAAGGAAATCCACTGTGAGATAAAGGGCATCCGGTTGGGAAGAACCATTTCCCAGGTTTTTCTGGGAGCACATGAATTTGTGCTTGCTGCAGACAGACACCTCACTTGATCTCAAGTAGAAATGACCATTTCTTCAGCAGCCAATTATTCATAAGAAAAAAAAATTGGTCAGTTTCTGTAAGACCAACCGAATTTTACATAAAAATGAAGTTTCATTCTGTATTTACAAAACATCTCTAGTCCGTTTTTTCTTCTCCCATGTTGACCCCATGACCATGGCAGTGAACCATAGAAGATTCTGGTTCCTGCAGGTGTGACTAATTCAACACCCAGAGCAACCCAGCAGCTCCCTGCTAAGTATTTTAAGGTGAAATTCCATCACTCCTTTGGAAATAGCAGAGGATAGGGTCTGGAAAAGGAGTGTGCTGCAGAGGGGGTCTGCACCATGGGGAATGGGCTGAATTGAGCATCTGGTCCCCTGAGATCAGGGTCATCCCACCAGGACTTCATCTTGGAGATGCTGCCTGTGAGGGACATGTCCTCCTGTGCAGGAAGGGATGAAAAGCAGATTCAGGTTAAATTTATTCTTTCCAGAGTTTGTATGACTGTGTAGAAGATGTGTTTGGCTCTCTGCTGGCCCAGGGCTAGTTTGCACATCCTATGGGAAAGGGGTTGGCCACTTGGCAAGGTCCCTTTGTGAGCCAGTAGATTATCAAATGACTCTCCAAACCTCATTAGCAGCAGCACGTGGACTGGTCTGTCCATAAATACTGGGGAATTAGGAGGTGGAGGTATTCTTCAGCAGCTGTGCCATTGTACAGATTAGTATTCAAGCACTGCCATACTTTGAAAATTAATCTCTTTTAAATGAAATGTCCATTTAAAAATTACGTTTAATGATGTCTAATGCATCCTGAGATGCTGGCAGGAGAAGGTTTGTTCTGCAGCTGACAAAGGAGGGTGGGGAGCTAATTAACAAAGACAATCAAACTTTCATTAGTATTACTAAAGCCTGCACCTTAAAATGTTTTGATGCAAACAACTGCCATTTATGTTTCCAAACCCCATCCTTTTCTATCAGTGCTTCTTTTAAAGATGCTTTATTGTGTGGCTTTCTAGGTGACACCACATGTAATAGATTTCTTGGAAGTAGGGTTTAACCATTAACCATGAGGATGTGTGTCATTATTTTCTTCAGCTAGTGCCTGAAGGTGAAGCTGAGTGAATTTAATGCATTAAGAAAGGTAATTATCAGATAATCTTGATTGCCAAGGTTCTTCCTTCTCCAGCAAAAACTGATGGTGGCATAATCCGTGTACACGAGCATCTCATTTTTCCTTTCTGACTTTGATTTAGGTCTGACAGCATTACACAGCATTGTTTCTCTTAATTTTTGTATTTTTCTTCTAATATTTCTTCCATATATCTCATCTGTTTCCTTGTTCACCCTCATAAATTAGGCTTCTTTTACCAACTCCTTTCCTTTAAGTAATAATTATATGGTCAAATGGATTGCTCTGCATTAAGGGCTAGAGGGGAAAAATTGGCAAATTTTCCAGTAACAGATTTTTTTCTCCTTTTCTGAAAGCTGAGGTGTAAGTTTGTCACAGCTTTCACAAATCTTCTTTCTCAGCAGTCATGCATCAAAGGCTTAGAACTGCAAATGAATTATTTTGATTACTGCTGCCTTGGGAAGATCTCCAGGGATGGGAGGTGGTGGGCTTAGCTACTGTCCGTCCCTGCCAGGCCAATTCCTGCTCCCAGGGGTGTAAGACATTAGGAATTTTGCCACTGACTTCAGTGGGGCTAGGATTTAGCATGGAGAGCACATTTTTCTTTGGGAAATAAAAAAGATCAGGCTCAGGCTCCTGTGAGGTTAACTCCCAAATTTGATAGAATTCAGTATTTCGCTTCCCTGTATTTAGCCAATATTCAGGTAAATGATGGAAAAGAAGACAAAATGAAGGACACTTGAGGAGACAACAAGAAATAATAATAATAAAAAAAAATTCTTACCAGGTAATTGCATCATCAAAGGAAGAAACAGCTTTCCCTTCCCTTTTTGCTTTTGTCTGATAGATCCTTGCAAATCTGACTTTGCCACCTCACTGTGGGAAAGATTAGAGATGGATCTCTGATAAAATTAATGACGATCTAGAGAAAATCGTCAAATCCAAATAAACTCAGTATTTTCTACAGGGTGTTTTATTCACTTCACACACCCCTGCACTACAAGGCATGTAAGGATGGTTTCATTACATTTTTTTACCTCCCCTTTGTAACTGGAAGGGGAGAAATCTGGGGCAGGCGGAATTTCCAAAGCTTGTATCCTCCATCTTTTCTCCCTCTTTCCTTTGTCACCCACTCTTTAGGACAAGCAAACCTGACAGGAGGGGGCAGCCAGGTGGGGTCAGCCGGGTGGGGTCAGGTGCTTCTACCTGGGAACAAGGGACAGGACAAGAGGAAGTGGCCTCAAGCTGTGCCAGGGGAGGTTTAGTTTGGATATTGGGAAAAATTGCTTCACGCAAAGGTTTGTCCAGGCCTGGCACAGCTTCCCAGAGCAGTGGCGGAGTTCCCATCCCTGGAGGGATTTAAAATCTGTGTGGATGTGGCACTTGGGGACATGGGGCAGTGGTGGCTTTGGCAGTGCTGGCAGAGTTGGACTCGATGGTCTTACAGGGCTTTTCCAACCTAAGTGATTCTGTAATTCCATGACTCCCTCTCCTTTCACAGTTCAGTTGCCCCTGCCTCACTCACTGTGCAAGGAGCTCTGCTGTCCCCAGGCTTGTCACTGCCGTGGAACCAATCCTTTGTCCATCACTGAGCCAGCCCAGCTCTGCTGTACTGGCTGCTCCTCCCTGGGTGACCTGGGGATGCTCAGGCAAAGTCCAAGATCTGGGAATCCCCAGGGGAAACTGCATCTTAAATCACAAAACATCCATGAGAAGTATTTACATGGTGGCAGTAGTGGATTTGCCAGGTAACATGAGGCAAGGTTCTTGTAAAAGAGAGCAGATAAAATAGTCTCTTATTTTAATTAAAGTAATTATTCATAGGACTCCAGATGTTTATAAAAAAGAAAAAGTACAAGCACCTTTGCCTAACAATGAATAGCAATATAAATCGCCTGAGTTCTCCGTGTCAGTACAGAATGGCTCCACTAATCAATATATCTCTCCAGTTTTATAAAATAATGTTAATAGGTATTGCTGTCAATACTTCTATGGGAAATAATTTAATAGAAGATTATTGATGATCTATTATTTTTTTTCTTTTAAATCTCATTCATTAGAATTATATCCTTCTGTGAGTTGTCTGGAAAAAAAGGGCTCTGAAGGGACTCCCTGCTGTACTAAATTCTATAGGCCTTCAGAGGAAATTCCATAGAACTGTGCTACATTTCTATAGATTTAATTCCCAGTGCTTTCTGTGGGAGTTTTTCCCCGGGAGGACATATGTGAGAGATCTAATGCTCTATTTGTATGTGCTTCAGTCCTCAGTAATTTTCATCCTTTTTTTGTTTGTGGGCTACCAAAAAAATTTCCACTGGAACGTGTGGGCTCTTGTGTATTGAATTTGCACTCAGTGACCGTAGACTTCACTGCTTTATGTGGGAATTACTCCAGTGAATCTGTGCACAACAAATTGAGAACCACTGTTTTATTTATTTCCTTTATGCTGGCCATGGAATAGAAAATGTCACCACCACTCCATGTGTCTGGGAGCAGCTGAGAATAGCTCGTAACACATTACTGTAATCATCACTATTGCCATTTATTAATTTACAAAGATTCACATCTGCTTTTCCAAAGTGAGGATCAGGCGGGAAATACCCCTGAAATAAGAAAACAGGAGCAGTTTTAAACTATAATCAGTATTTCTGCCATGGTGTTGATTGTTAGAGAAGCAGCATTAGGGGAATGGAGGGGATACTTGAGGAAAAAAATATACCCAGGCTGCTGGGAAACTCAAAATATGAGAGCGTGCAGCGAATAAAAAATCTACAACCACAGTAGTGAAATTTAGTTTGTGTTTGAACGTGTCCAGTGGTTGTTTCTCAGTGATACTCATTAAAATATGAGAATCAGTGGCCTGTTCTCTCAAAGACCAGCATTTTACCCCCGTTTAGGTGTTGAAAGACAAAAGCAGAGCCTTTATAATATTAGATAATAAGATTTCATGACTTCTAGGCAGTGTTTGCTGTTGTATCCCTCTCAGTGCACAAGGCAGACAAACCCGTTGTGAAAGTGTTTCTTTCTGGCTCTGAGAAATCATACAGATGAAGGAGCAGAAGTTTTAAATTATCCTGATGTAAAACAATTCTTGAGTCAGGGTAGACTTTTTTTTAATGTTGTAGGAACTTTACAAATCCCCATGAATCAGTGCTTTTGGAATCTTATGGAACAGGTTCAAAAACTGTCAAAAAGGTCTATTCAATATTGAATATGCTTGCACTGCGAATAGCGGAGAGGAAAATCCAATGTCTGCCAAAGGAATGTAAAAAGAACTGATAAAACAAGCAGAAATCAGTTCTTTCAACTCCACAAGGTTTAGTTTCTTTTTTCTTTCTCTTTTTTTTTTTTTTTAAAGTAAAAAAGACATAAACACAAAAGCTGCAGTTGACAGTGTCTCTTTGACAGCACTTTTGTAGCCATTTAAGCAAAACAATGCAAAGCAGCTTTCTGGAGGCCGCTGGCAGAACATACTGTAGCTCTCAAACTTCTCACAGACTGCTGAGAAATGAAATGTTTGACTGAGAAGCTGATGTGGGTTTGGCAACATTGCTTAATTGATAGTGTGAAAAGAAAGAGGATTCTGCTTCCACCATCTGCAGCAGTAACAGGGACCAGCTCTTTGTCTGACAGCATCTGTAGCCTTCTCCCACCTCTGCCTCACCGAAACAGGGGAATTGCAAGGGAACAGTGCAGCACATGCACCTGGGAGGATCAAGGAGTGTGGACTTCCTTCCAGGTTTAATTACTGATGTGAAACTCCTCTTTGGGCCTACCTTATTCCTGTTGGCAGAAAGGTTTTTTGGAACAGGAATTGGCTGTGCTGCATTGGCCCTTTGAGACTCACGGGTTGGTGTAAACCTCAGCTGAGCAGGGTGAGGGGTTTAACGTAGGATTTCCTTAATGTAGGACTTCCAGGGCTACTTGTGCACTGGCAAATGGGATTGGGATCTCCTGATCCTTACAAATTAAAGATCTTTTCCAAGCCACTCGTGGCTCTCCTACCAATCCTTGCTCCTCCTCTCTGTGCTTCCCCTTTGAGGGAGAGCATTTTCTTGGCTTTCCTTGATGGACCAGAGCGTGGCCTGTTTATTGCAACCGCCTGTCTCTGGCAATGGCCAGTGCAGGGAAAATGCAAGAAATATCACCATGGCCAGTTAATGGGCAAGCCAAAGCAGTGCAGAACACTTCTGCCCAGTATTTATAAATCATGAGCTAAATTAAGTCCTATGACAGGAAGTTTTAAGTCACTCATAAGAAACCCCAACATTTGTTTTCAGGTAACAAGAGTGGCCTCTTGTGCAATTTTCCACACTTTTTTTGCTCCTTTCTTGTTTCCCTTTTTAATATGGAAAGGGTTCCGTCTCGTTCTGATGTGGCAGAACTTAAGCAAAGAGCAAGTTTCCCAATTAAATGACTTGAGCACCTGTCAGACTTAGGAATAAAGTGCTTGGTTGTCAAATTTTGATATGAAAGAGACTTGCAGAAAGTCTCTGGTAAGCATAAAAGTTTTATCACATCGGCATTTCAGTTTCTGTAATGTTTAAGAGAAGAACTGTAGGGCAGTTCCTGCTGTAATATAAATATCATCTGTGAAAATAATTTCATGTGATGAGAGCATTTGTGACTAAGAAGTTGCACCGTGCCTTGCCATTATTGGCTTAATCCTCCTCTGTGTCCATCCATCTGAATTCCATTCCCAATCTGCCTTCAGGCATGTTATGTACAATTAATAAATCATCCTGCCTAACTCTGTTTTTTTCCATATATGTAATTTTGGCTGAATTGTTTTCACAAAGGAGGACAGTATGGTGCTTGATATCCAAGGCCTGTATTTGTCATCTCTCCTTTATTTAGTGGCATATATCATGTTGCTCAGACAAAGTTGGAATAGTAATAAATCTGTACCCAGAAGTAGGGACCATGTGCTGGTCTAGCAAGCCAGTGGCAGATCGAGTGAGGAATACCCTGCAAGTGGCAGTGAACAGTTCAAAAGCAGGAGAAAATGAGTGAAATGTATTGAAAATCTATTTTTAGGAACTTTATACCCAGCTCTCATTTGGACCCCTGAGCACAAAACTTGTCCTCCTTGCTCTTGACAGCATCCCAGCAAAGATTTCCTGGCTTTCTCCCAGTGCAACCCTCACCCGGACTGTAGTCCAACCTCAGTGCTGAAGTGGTTATTCCCATTTTTCATAGAATGGTTTGGGTTGGAAGGGACCTTTAAAGCTCATGTACTCCAATCCCCCTGCAGTCAGCAGGAGCACCTCCCACTAGAGCAGGTTGCTCAGAGCCCCATCCAATCTGACCTCGGGTGTTTCCAGGAATGGGGCACCCACCATCTCTCGGGGCAGCCTGTGCTGGTGTTTCACCACCCTGAAAAAACCTTGATCTAACCAAAATCAACCCTCCTCCAGTTTAAAACCATTCCCCCTTGTCCTGTCACAACAAGCCCTGCCAAAAATTTGTCCCCATCTTTCTTCTAGGCCCCTGTAAGTACTGAAAGGCTGCACTGAGGTCTCCCTGGAGCATTCTCTTCTTCGGGTAGAAAACCCCTATTTTAGGAGTTACAGCTCAGAGAAGGACCAGGCTAAAAGCTGCTGAAGTGCTCTGAGTCCATCAGCAATGCTGGGAATGTTGGTTTCTTTGGAAATGGGGTACGATTGAGGAAGGAGAGAATCCCAGCAAGGCTTTCACTCAGCCCACCCTCCAGCTCTCTGTGGGAATGAACAGAGCCTCTGGACATGGCCAGAGCCATTCCCTGTAGAAGCATCAGCACTCATGTCAACAGCAGAGTGAGGAAGTGACATTTGTTTTACGTGTAGCATTTCAAGATGTAATCCTTAGTGCTAATAAGTATCTCTTCATTTTTACACAGACTATCTGCAACTCAGACTTTTCCTAAAATGTAACTTTCAAAATCCATACCTTGAAAAACCTGTTTGCTGACTCTATTTATTTATTTTTCTGGAGTTCTAAATAGATGAACACATTTTCTTGTAATGGTGTAACCCAGAGGGAGGCATTCAAATGTCCTGGCCTCAGAAGAGATGACCCCTGCTCTTGTGACTTGTAATTAAGAGCCTCTCATTGAAACTGCCAGGAGTGTCTGCTCATTCTGGCTGTCACTTGTTTTAACTCCAGCTGGCTAACAAGGAAAAAAAACCAGTTTTCTTGCAGGTTTTTATCTGCAAAAATCATTGCAACCTGTTGTGACTGGTATAGATCTGTGAGAGAAATTATAGCAATGTTTTGATGTGTAGTGGTAATACTTCTGTAATCGACACCCGATGCTGAAGGCAGAGATAACTCCAGCAGGAGAAGAATTAGACAAAGTAATCTGCAATAAATAAATTTGATCTGGACTGTAAATCACTTCAGAATTCTTCACAGCGTTTTGTCTTCCTCACTGGCCTTCAAATATCTGGTGTCTTCACTGCATTTGACAAGTGTTTGTGTCTCCTGCCTAATGAAGAATTTGAGTAGGACAGTAGTTGGGAAGGTTCTGAAATATGAGTTTAGGTTTTTACAATTGAAATTTTAGGGGTTTTCCCTCCCCAGAAACCTAAGAAACACTTTGGGAGTTACTTGATCATCAGTAAGGCTGAAGAAAAGACCGCAGGGAAAGCAGAATGTGATTCAATGGAAAGCTTTCTGAAAACTTGAAAGTTGATTTTATTTTAGTAAAACAAATCTAAAGTTTTGAAAAATAATCCACTTAAAACTAGATTTTCTTTCAGTTGACAGTGCTGTCTTTTAGTAGACAAAATTCTGCTGCTATCACTGCTTATGTACTGTACATCTGTGTCACTTCTTGCAAGTCATGTATGGATTTAAAGCCACACCTTTCTTACCACTTTGTAATGGAAGAGAGGAGAACAGTTCGCCACATTTTAGAGTGTTGGGTTTTTTTCCCTTCTGTGGGACAGAACTATGTTTCTGAAGAAGAGGCTTGTGAGCACCCAGGAGCTCATGAGGGGCTGTGAGGCACCAGAAGCAGCCCCTGGAGCCTGGTACGAGCCGAGCTGTGCTGTTTGAAGCCGCCTGGTTCTGCCTGCCCAGGCAGCACCATCATCACCTCCTCCAGTGATGTGCTGCTGGGGAGGCTTCCCGGAGCCACCTCTGGGGACAACAGCCCAGGATGCCTTGCCCAGAATGCCTGGAGCTCTCCCACAGCTCCTGAGCCAGGCAGCACCTGCCTCTGCTTCCTGGGACACCCCAAGGCTCTGGCCAGGCTTCCCTTCCCTTCCCTTCCCTTCCCTTCCCTTCCCTTCCCTTC